>VWPU01001686.1:0-52121 GCA_013398955.1 Callaeas wilsoni | reverse complement strand
AAAGCTCTGCTGAAGTCCGTGTAAGCAATATCCACTGCTTATTTCCATCTTACTGTTCCCAGGTATTTGGACTATTTTGGGTTTGTGGGGAACTTAGCAGAATAGAGCAGCAGACATGGAAGACATTGGTTTTCTCAGTCTCATCTGTTTCTTTGTTTTGCATGGTCACATACTTGATGGACAGGGCACCAAAACCCTGAAAGAATGTCTGAAAGAAACCTTGAATTGTGTTTCCTTGGCTATTTAGCAGATGAAAAATGGACTGAAAAAGGCTCTGTAGGCTTTTGATATTAATTTACTGTCTTTTTCCATAGCTCTTTAGTTGAGATACTAGTTTATTATAAATTCAGATCTATTGTAGCAAGAATTATGAATAAAAAAAAAATTATTGAATTTTAAAAGCTTAAAATTCTATACTCCTTTTTGTGCAATGACTTCATGGCTCAAAACAAGAACTGAATCTCATTGTATAATCAGGGGAATTTCTTGCTTTCAAAGGAATATGTTTCCATTTTTAATTCTCATAATTAATAAGATATTAAACATTGAAAAATAGAAGTGTGCAGAACTAAAAATGTCTTGTTCTCCCCTCTCTCTAACCATTGCTACAGAAAGAAACATCAATATTTGAGTACCAATATGGAAGCTTCTCAATGAGTCAGTGTTGCACATTTAATAGAAATAGATAAATATATAATAAAATTATAGTACATAAAAATGTTTATGCTTTAATTCTGAAATCAGAGATGCAGTATCAACTCTTTAATTACTGAATCTTGCTTTTGAGTTTTCAGTTCAAAATTGGAGTCTCGTGGCTGGTTGAACTGGTTTTTGTCTCTGGGAGCCAGAGCCAGCTCTCTTCTCCTGCTAGACTTTCAGGTGCAAGTCACACATTGATCCACTGCACCAATAGTCCTTGAATCCAGCTTTTTGCCCATACATTGTTTGTGGCTCTAAGATTGCCTACCAAGGTAATAGAGGAGAAAAATCAAAAGCTGTTTTAAAATGAAATTAAATATACTGTTTACCTGTTATCTACAGAGCCAGATACTTTGTCTTAGAAATAAATGAGGTTGATCCAGGAGTGTTTTGCCTTAAATAAATCTATGTTGTCTGTTCTCATCTTGCTCCTCAAGTGCTGGGTAATAGTTTTCATGAGGACTTCATGTGTAAATTCTTCAATGATGAAGGAAGGCCTGCCAGCCTGTAGTTCTCTGGACAATCCGTCTTGACATTTTATTGGAGTTGTCATGGCACTGACTTTGTCACAGTCATCAGGGAGTTGCCTTAAAGCTGACAGAGGAGCTTCCTGATAGCATCAGCCTGGTCTCTTGGCACATTCTGGTATAATCCTGTGTCTGTGTATGTGTCCAACTGTTCCATATGACCATCTCACTTGGTCCTCCTGTACTGTATGTTAGCACATTTCCCTCCTAGTCTATGAGAGTGAGCACTTGGGGCAGATTTTGCCAGTAAGTAATTAGGCAGAGGCTTTAATGGCCTCAGCCTTTTTAGTGAAATTTATTGCTGGGTCACCTGTGCCATTCTTCAGTCTTCCATGTCTTCATGGCATATCCCTTTCCAGTTTTAGTGTCAGACAAATTTAGGTATTCTTAATTCCAGCCCAGTGCAATCCAGCTGAGGATTTCTCTGATAGGTTGTACTGCTTCTTCCTCTTGGCCCTCTTTTCTTTGACATTGTCATTATTTCCCTGTTCAACCAAGCTGGCATCTTGCTGTGGCTGCTGTGGCTTTTTGTTTTCATACGGGTATGGATTCCCTGGCACTTTGCAGAAATTGTTCATGGGATTTGACCTGTTGTCCTGAGTTCCTTGTCATGTCAGGAGAGCCTCCTGTTTACTCGTTCCCTAAAAAGGCTGAGGTCTCCTGAATCCTGGGATTTCTAGTTCGTTGTCTCCTTTGCTACCATCACCATCATCAGGAATTTTGCCTGAAGACTTAGATTGCAGAGTGAAACTATGTAGCTTAGATCTAGGATCAATGTTCAAAAATATTTTTAGACACTTGTATTACTTCCATGAAAAATAATCTGTTAATGCACCCTTCACTGTTACTCCTCCAAAGTCTGTTTGAGGCTGTGTCAGGAGCTGTGACACCTGAGGTCAAATATTTGTGGAATACTTGTTTCTTATACCAGAAGCTTTTTACCAATTCCTTATTTTTGCTGCTATGGGTATTACATAGTTTACTACAAGTATTCCCTCTGGTGCTATATTAAACTGGCCTAGAACTTTCTTACTACATAAACATACAGCCTTAATCCAGTTTTCATGTACTTCTGTATTTATTGTCTTTTTTTTTTTTTTCCTTCGCCTTTCTGGAAGGGTTACTGATTCTCAGAAGACAGTTAAAATCACAGAATCATTTAGGTTGCAGAAGATTTCCAAGATCATTGATTCCAACCATTAAACCAAACCACTGCCAAGTTCACCGATAAATCATGTTTTAAGTGCCACATCGACATGTCTTTTAAATACCTCCAGGCATGGTGACTCAACCACCTCCCTGAGCAGCCTGTTCCAGTGCTTGGCAACACTTTTGGTGAAGAAAATTTTCTTAATATCCAATAAAAACCTTCCTTGACATAACTTGAGATAATTTCCTTTCATCCTGTCACTTGCTGCTTAGAAGAAGCCACCAACCCCCACTTTGCTACAACCTCCTTTCAGGTAGTTGTAGGGAGCAATAAGGTCTGTGCTCCAGAGCCTTCACCAGCATCACTGTGGAATGCAGGTTCTATGTTAATAAATGCATGTGAAAGACCATTTCTGATTAATTTCATGAAGTGTTCAATTCCATTTTTAAGTTATAAAATGAATGTAGTTTCTGATACTCTTTAGTACTGAAAAGTTTCAATTGCTTTTGAGAAAGATAAGTTGTAATTTATTTGTTTGTCTTTGAAAGATACTGCAAAGGAGAAACATAACTTGCATAATGCATCAATTACTAAAATGATCTCTTAAGATTATTTTGAATCAGTTGTGTCACTGACAACTTTGTTTAAACTCATCAGAGAGCATTATACTTGTAAGAGATGAAGCTGGACTTAGTTTCTGTTTCTTTTAAAAATATTGGTTGTATTGTGAACATAAATGCTGGCAAATCCTCAAATAATTATGACTGACCTGAAGCTGTTGGAATATTCCCTTTAAAGAAAAAAACCCAACCAATGAAAAGCAAAACCTGTACTGTAAATAATAAGCAACTTTTTTCAAACAAATTATAAGATTTTTTTTTTTTTTTTAATCATTGGGGGGATTTTTTGAAAGTTCCTGTGTAAAAGCAAAGCAGGGAGTGAATGGCATCTTGGAACTTTGTTCCTTTACTACCTGTGATAAGATTTGGAAAAAAAGAGTTGTGGTTCAAGGTTTAGTGCTTCTTAATAAGCATTGTTGTATTGGGAAGTGAAGCCTCTCTCTAAAGCAGCATGTGGTCTTGGCATGTGCTCTGACCTAAGCTAGAGGGGATTTGATACTTATATCTGAGTTTGTTCTAGAATTAAATGATTTAAAGAGAGAAGGGAAGTATAATTTACTGGTTTAGGTGATACTGTAAGTCAGCAAGGTTCATCTGCAATGCTCAATCCAGTCACAACTTGTTATAGGTTTAACGCATATCTAAAGCATTTTAGTCTTTGAATATTTTAATCTTGGATGACAATTTCAATAAAAGTTTGCGTGAAAAAGAATGTGTACCCTTTAACTAGAACCAGAATGTTCTCATTGTTTTGGCCTTCTGATGTCTTTCTGCCCCATTATCAACTTTAGGAGGTACTGCAGGTGGTTTGGAGGTCGAGTGAGTTAATAATTAATAAGGATTTACATGGCCTTTATGTCACTTTTTATTTCCAAATCATTTGCCAACAAGTCACCTAAGGGCTTAAAATTGACCAGGACAATAAGCAGCAGGAGCCTGTGGTGCAGTTGATGCTGATGAACAAAGAAAATAAATTATAGAAGTCAAAATAAGTATTATTGGTTGCACTTAATACTATAAAAAATTGTTTTCTTGTAAGGAATACAAAGAACCAATTCAAATAAAGATTTTTTTTTTGGTTGTAATTTTACGTACAACCTAAACCTTCCTCTTTATATTTAATGCAATGATTATTCAATTTATCAAATGTTACTGCATTGCTTTTGCTCAAGAACATTAACTCAAATGGATGTCAGTATTATGTAATTTTTTTTCCTTTTTATTTTTTTTCATTTTCTGTTATTCTTAAGTCACTCTGGAGATTGCTATTACAGCAGGAAGGCACTTATCTTCAAATATTTCAGGACTAGAGCTCGTCCGTTTCTATCACCTATTGAAGGTTTCTGATTAAAGAGTATAGTTTGTTCTGGTCTGTCTCTCTTAAACCTTGCTATCCTTTCAAATAAGAGTAAATCTTTAGTGCATATTTAAGTAATGATGGCTAGTGCCTTCAAAAGAGACAAAACTTTGTTGAATGTGAAACAAGGGGATTTTTTTTCTTTTTGCCACACTCCCCTCCAGCTTACTTGACTGTATTCACTTATACATGGGCAAATCATGTTTTTTTGAACCAAACTTGTGACAAAATTTCTTTTCTCACTCCAAAATTTTCATCATAGATTTCCTACAGTAATACTTACATAATTTGATTACAAATGTACACTATTGCAGTTGGTGCCACAGTTTTAACTCCCTTGCTTCTACAGGCTCTTACAATTCTTAAATCTTTCCTGGTGAAAGTTTAGACAGTGTAGGTAACTTGTAAGTCCATTAGCAGCCTTTTATAAGGGTGGGATTTCATGTATGTGATCTTTGATCTGTAGTGCTGGAAGCTCTTTGAATTTCCTTTGCTTTGGAAGCTGCATGTAATGTTATAAATGTGTTAATATTCTTGAACTAAGCATTGGAGAGCCTACAGGTCAAAATGACAACTATCCCTGTTCCTACACTACACTGAAGTTAATGTGATTTCTTCAAACCTCTTTCTAGCCTTCTGTGTTACCTTAAGAGTATTGTCCTTTCCCTTCCCTGTGAATGCAGCCATAGTTTGCACATCTAAACCTTTTTTTTTTTTTTTTTTNCTGTAGAGGAAGGATTATAGGATTACTTAGATTGGAAAAGACCTTTAAGTCTGACTCTTAACCCAGCACTGCCAGGTCCACCATGTTCCTAAATTCAAGTGTTAAGCATTATGTATTCAAGTAAGTTCCTAAATTCAAATATTCAGCTCTATACGTGCACCGTAGTTTTGTCCATCATCTGGGTGGCTGAATCACTGAACCATTAAACTTTTAGTTGTACAAGCACAGCCCAAGGTTTACATCTTTTACAGAATGAAAGAGTATTTTGTTTAATAGCTGCACTACAGAAGGAACTGAAAGACAAAGCTTCTTGCTACTTAATGTGTTTATTCAAGTGGGACTCAGAGATGCATTGTAATGCAGATTTTTACAACTTGAATTTTACTATACTACCTTTTGGGTAAAGGTACTATAAATATTTTTAAAATGTCACTCCTACTCAAAATTGCTTATTCTGGTTTTGGCCATATGTTTTGAAAAACAAAAGAAAAATTATATCTGCCTTGTTTTGCCCTCTCAAATCTAAGTAAAAGGATATTATGAGGTAGAAAATACTATTTTTATACCCTCTGTCACCTTTGTTAACATTTTATTAGACATAAATCATGTAGTTTCAGGCTGCATAGTGGCAATATGGTTCACTGTGTGTTCTATTTTTATAACTTTATTTAAAACTGACATGTAACTTGCTGTACCTGAAACCCCAAGTGAGCCAGTTATTGGAGTGTAACAAAGTTTTGACGTCAGAACTGCTATTTATTCCACTGGCAACCATTAGCGATGCATTACCCTTTGGCACTCGTGTTTTCAGAAACATGGTTAAATTTTTATGACTGGGTCTAGCCAATTAGGATTCTTTCTCAAGATAGAAATAAGGGAAGAGATCTTTTTTATAACTTACTAAATGTAGCTTTCCAGAAACAACATAATAAAAATATAAATTATTGCACTCAGAGTTCCCAAAACATTCTATTGAGCCACACCTCGGCTTGCCTGCTTGCTGTACATGTGTATTTGAGAGGCAGGGGTTAAGCTGGGCTGCCTTGTCAAATGCATGAGCCTTTATTAGAATTTAATGTAATTACAGCTGAGTCATGCTCTCAGGTCAGGCTGGGAGCTTCAGTAGGATGTTAGAGGGGCCAACGACTTAAGGTAGAGAGAACTGGGGAGATATGGGAGGTGGGGAGGAAAATCAGGTGGAGGGGGTGGGCTTGTCAAAAACAAATGGAGAGCAGTTTCAGTAGAGGTTTCTGGTGCTGCTTTTTTCCTCAAAAAGCTAAACTTAAGCAACACTAGACTTAAAAGTGTGTATTTGTAGACACGACATACAAGGTGGGATGGAGCAGCTGCATGAGAGGGTGCTATAGGATGTGATTCCTGGTCGTTGGTTCACTGTCTGTGTTCTGGCAATAAGAAATGCCAGTGTACACAAACAGAACCTACAACAGGTGTGTTTTCCTTCTCTTTAGTTTTCGGTGATCTTCTCCTAAGGGCTTGGTAATATGCACTGTGTATTCAGGCATGGATTTAGAGTCACCTGTCGACAAAAGTTACAAATCGCTTGTTTGTACATGTTGCTTTAGTAGTGTACTGTAGATTTGTTTTGAAGGGAACGTTCTTTTATCTAAGGTTATTATTCCATTCCTGCACTTTATTAATGATTTTGTGTTCTTTATATCAGTAGTGAAAATATTGCCAGCTTTTGTCATAGGTTGTTTCCTGCAAAAAATGCTTCTCTTTAAGGCTCTAATCTTTATTGTAATAGGGCAACTTTAATATCTTGCGTAAAAGGTTGTGGCTGCAATCTAAATTTGGCAGCTACATCCTAATTTTCCAACTAAATAGAAGCTGCTTGATCTTAAAGTATCAGCTATCTGCATTTATGTGTAATTTAGTTATAATATGATTTCCAGGTGAGCAATTGTCTTTTGAGCAGCCATGAGAGGGAAACATTTTGGATATTCTGTTTCTAGTTCTTGTATTTCTCATGTGTGGAACATTTGACATCCCTCACTGCTATCTCCTGTAATTTGGATATTTCTTCTGGGTGCAGCACATCAGAGGCACTGCTGTCTTTTACCAACCTGTTTTAGAGTTAATGGAGACAAACATTTTCTTTTGCAGAGTGGTGACTGAGGAAATAGTTGAAGCCTGCCAGGTAGAAAAAAGTAGTTGTGAGGCCTGAGAAAGAAGGGGTTGTTTGAATGGAAAGAATGCGTAGGAGGTGACAGAATTTGGAGACCATTGAAACAAAGAGGAGAAAAGCTACACTTGATTCTAGAAGAGAGGGAAAACTGCAGGAAGTGTGTCCAGTTTCTTTGGGAAAAACAGGAAGGCAATTAGAGAGGGAGAAAGGATTTAATTGCCCAGTAATTTTCTGAAGGAGACATTAAATCTTCCAGAAAGTGAGTGGCCTTGTTGGTTACTCCTGTGTGCACATTTTTTTTGCGTCTGTCTGAATCGTCACTCAGAACTGTGGAGTCATTGCCATGGCGTGAGAAAGTTTGTAACATCAAAACACTCAGCTGTCTTTCTGTATGATCCTTTCAATATTTTCTTTAAAGAAGTTTTGTGGTGGAGAGACCACTTGTTTGTGCTTTTGAGCTTCACGAGGGACATCACGAACAGTCTTTGCTTCTTGGAATATGCACCTTTTAAAGCTATTTTTTAGCTAGTTGCTTATGGTGCCTAACTGGGAATGTGAATACAGGACTGACTACTTCTGAAAGAGGAAAAACTACTTTAAATCTCAGATTTAAGAATTACACTCTAATGTTAATCCAGCTTTAAAATTACAATTAAATATTTTACCTGCATTTTCCTGAGTGCTTACAGATTTTTAGGCAATATTTGGAACAGTAATTTTTGGATATCTGAATAGTGGTTGTAGGCTTTCTCCTGTTACTACACATGCAAAAATCGAAGAAAAGATCTGTTGGAGAATGTTTCTTAAAAAAGGAAATTAGAGTAATGATTTGTAAAGTTCTGAAGTAACTCTTCAAAATGAATTCGCATTTAGGCTGTCACAACCTGCAAAGTCTAGATAGTTACATGTGGGTATCCCTAATATGCAAGGTTTTTTAAATCATGAGCTAAGGTTCTTGAATGAAGAAATTTTCAGTGCAGGAACTACCTGTAAGTACAACATGTGTTTGTGAAAGGCCTAAACCACCTAAGCCAGTAATTTCCTTTCTCATACGTTGTTATAATACACACAATAGTTGCACAGTTTCACTGTAGTTTTAATTCCTGGGGTTTTTTTCAGCATTCCTTCATTCCTTCCCCCTCTCCTCCCCAAACAAGTCCTTTTATCACAAATCCTAGCTTTTTAGATTAATCTGCTTGAGAATATTAATCTTCTTCAATACACTATATTTACCTTTATAAGAGAATATCTGTAATTCAGACACCAAGTATTCTCATTGTCACAGGAATGAACAAAGTATGTAACAGAAGAGCAATATATGGCAGTGATAATACACAAATTAATTTCAGATGGAATGTATTTTCTTAAAATTTGCCATTTCGTCAGAAACTAGATTAAACTAGATACGTGTTTACATAATCACAAGTGATTATTTAAAGTCCAGTTTGTGAGGTATTGTAGTGGAAAGCTTTTTGGGAAGAACTGAATCATACCTACAAGTCAATGTTTCAGCCCTCTGACTTCAATTGTTGGTTGGTAAAACTTGGTTTAAGTATAATGAACTAAAGAGGTTGATTTTCATTTGTGCAGAATTGTAAAATTTCAGTGATTTCATATCATTTAAGTGGGATTTATTTGTAATGAACATAAGTATATTCAATTTGATCACTGTCTGTATCAATGTAGTGGAGAAGAAGCCTGCCTCTTAACTATTTGTGTTATACATTGGTAAATGAGAAATAATAGCAAGAAATAAGCATCCTAAGTAAAGACAAAATTTCTTGCCCCTAGGAAGCAGAAAAAGTTTTCTATGTGATACTTTCTGTGGTAAACACCTATTCATTCACAGACCATGGAAGTTATTATGTCACAAGGATACCTATGGGATTGCCTTGATACTTGTAGAAAAGCAGTGGAGAAGAATATGGAAGAGAGCAGGAAATGAGTGAACGTGTGGACAATTGGGAAAATACAGCAATTGAAGGGTAAAAAGCAAGTCTAGAGGACAAGAGGTATGTGTAAGTGCTGATGAGAAAAATCGAGTATCAGAAAAATTCCAAAAAGACAAGTGGTTTGAATAATTCATGATTGAAGGGAATATTATGAGTCAGAGATAAAAGGAATGGAAGAGATACAAATATGGAATGTGACAGGCAAAATACAAAGAACAGAAATTAAATATCAGTTGACCATTCAACAGCAGCAGTTAAAATTTATTGGTAGGTCAGGGATAGCCAAAAAATAGCTTTATTCGAGCTTCAGGGTAAATCTTCAGGATATCTAGTTCAAGGTAGATGTATTGAGTGAAAGACAGATTTTGGTCTTTTGTACAGAGGGGAAAAAAAAACAAAGCTGTGCATGGTTGTGCATTTCAGCCTAGCTTCCTCTTCTACTCTGCAAAAGTATATATGGCATGTCTCGCAGTTACCATGGAAAATACTGTGGCTTTGCACCTCTCTGTCCGCTTCAGCATGAAATCAATCAGTGAAAATGCTTCTAAGTGTACACTGTTCCCTTCAGACTTGACTGGAAATTGCCCACTTTTTTTTTTTTTGGTAACATCTGTGTTCATATGCTCAGCTTTGAGCTAAAATTTTCAGTTTCAAAAAGAAATATGGGTTCCGTATGTTATATCTGTTTTTAAATAAAACCCCAAATAATAACTCATAAAATAGTTTTGGTTGGAAGGGAACCTTAAAGATTATCTAGTTCCAACCTCTCCTCCATGGGCAAGGATACCAACTATCTACATCCTTCTTGTAATATGTATTTGTTTTATATAAGCTGCAGTTTATTAGAGGGATACTGGCATTCATGATACTGAAAGATGAAATGTCAAAGATGACTTTTGCAGATTCAAGCAGAAAGGTTTTTGTATATCCAAAATCTGCGTCGTTAATGCAGAGTACCACTTTGCAATAGACTGAGAAGAGATGGCATTATGATCTCTAACTCTCAGTAGTCCTATTTGGGATACTGTTGACTGCAGGGAAAAGAACATGAAGAGGACTATTTTGCCTGTATTTCTAGTGCAAAGAAATAAAATACTGGTAAGATAAAGAACCCTCTGATGCAGTTACAGGAGTATCAGGAGATAAGACAGAAGAAGGAATGGAATAATATAGGCAAAAATTTGATCAGTCACTTTTCTGAAGACATGAAATCAGATGTTACCAATTTAACTGCAGATTTCCTGATCAAACTTAGCAATGAAACAACTTCAACCCTGAATGCTTTCCAAAAGAAAATTCAAATAAAATAAATCATAGGTGTTAGAAAAAAGGGGTTTAAGCACTGTCAATAAGTTGTAAAATTAAAAGAAAATCTAATGTACTTTTGGAATTCCTAAATACTGTTTGCCTTTCCTTTTCCTAGAAACATTCCGTAATAACAGGAATTGCATAAATAATATGTCTTGGTGATTTCTTGTGATTTATACATAAAGAAATTTTCCCAACGTCTAGCTCAGAGCTCGTTTTCTCCCACTTCAGTCAAGTATTCCTTGACTTGCTCTGGCTTGGCATGCAGAATGGCTGAATACTGATGTCTTTTTAATAACTTCTTACAGAGATAACCATCAGATCCCCTCCAGCCTTCTTATTCTCAAAGAAAAACAAAACAAAGCACAACTTTCAATGTTTCCTTATGAGTCATGTTTTCTACCCACTTTTTTGTTGGTCTCTGGATCTCTTTCAGCTTATTGAATACTTGTTTTAAAGCACTTGCTGTAAAATTTGGCCCAGTACTTCAGGTGATACCTGATTAGTTCTGTGACGCATAGAATACTTGATTTTAATTTTGATTATCAGACTTTTGCTAGTTATACTGTGAAAGTGTTTGCATTTTTTCCTGGTGGATGCATCTATAAAGAAGCTATGGCAGACCCTCATAGTGCAGAATATGATTCTGCTCGTGTCTTCATTTCAAACAGACCCTAATGTTTGTCTGAGTGATACGCATATTTTGAGAAGACCCCAATGTGTTTTTGACATGATTTAAGCCTTTGCCTGAATTGTTTGGCTCAGCTCCTTCTTTGTAAGACGCGTGATGCAAAACAGCTATAATGAAGTGAACATACCTTTTATTCCCCTGTCTAATAGTACCAGGACTCTCTGATAATCTTTTTGGCAGACAGTGTCTTCCATGAGGTGTTAATCTGTTTATCAGATAATTCACTCATTCTATGGACAAATGGAGTATGATGTCAGAACTGCTTTGCGTGGAGAAGTCAGCACAAATGCATGAATGTTGAGCGATCAGATTGACAGAGGAAGGTTTCTGGGCGATAGTTTCTGGATTCTTTTTGAAGACAGAACAATAGCTGTGGGATCACTTGAGGATTACTTTTATAAATCAAATTGAGCTATACACTTTGTAACAAATCTAATAACCATACTGTGAATATAACACAAAAGTCATTGGTATTGCAGGTGGTGTGTGGAGATGAAATTTACTGCACCAAGTTCATGGCAGTGCTTTGTAGAACGAAACCAAAGGTTTGCTTGTCCTGACACTAATGACTTCTAGTGGATGGTTCTGTTGAATTCTGTTTGATTTTATTTGACATTTTGTTTTTGGAAACATGGTGTCTTTTAAATTTCTTCTAAAGAAGTTTTTCAAATGGAGTTATAGTTACTCTTAAGGTATGCCACCTTAGGGAAGAGTATACTCTAGGTAAGGCATTATGCTGCTGAAATGAAATAGTAAGGTGTTTCTTTAGTATCTCCCATGGGTGGTTTGAAATGTTGCCAGAGAATGTTGTAGGAACACCAGTGGAGCCATCTACGGTATTTTGAAGAATTTAATGAATTACCCATGTTTTTGCATTGGCAAAGAGACATTTATTCAAAATAAAAGGTTGGGGTTTTTTTACTTGAAGTGCTGGTATTGGTATTTGTAATGATTTCAGTAGTTCAGCTTGTGAATGGGAACATAAATATGTTTGTATAGTAACAAAAATGAGACTTTCTTCTAGTGAGAGTTACTTTACTCAGTAATGAATTTTTTAACTAAAAAGTATTGTAGCAAATGGAGAGTGAGAAAATTCAATTTACTGGCACTTCCAAAGAAAACCATAATAGAACCGAAAAACCAGCTATTTTGAGAATGTGCAAAAATACTGAGCTGTAAACCTGCTTGTGATTAGAGCTTGATTCTTAATTTTTTTCATGTTGTCAGGTAACGATGAGCAATTACTTTATATCCTGCCAAGAATCCAACATCAAAAACTCTTAAATCATATATTAGTAGCCTGATGTGGAAAATGAGCCTGCTTGTAGTAAATATGTAAATGATTCAGGAGTAATTGTTTAGCTTTCTATGTGACAAAGTACAACTAAGAATGAATCTTCCAAAGGTATGTCAAACTGATTTTGTTTTATAATTGGATTAAATTCACAGTTGCTATATCTTAATTTCAAGTTTGTCTTAGTAATTCTAGGAAAAAAATCAAAAACAGGATCAGTGATCTGTAGTGTTTTTGAAGACTTAGATGATTGAAAACCCTTTGCCAACTTTATGAACAATTTGCACTAAAGCTTTTCACCTGCCTGAAGGGCTGCCATAGAGCTGGAGTCTTTTGGAGCTTCTGAGACATGAGTTAAAAGGCAGGAAATTCCAATTAGATGTTACAGTGAAAAAAATGGCCATAAGGGTTGTAGTACTGGAAGAGGTTTCCTGGGGAGCTTGTGGAGTCTCTTTGGAGATGTTCAAGGCTCAACTGGACCTGGCCTTGAGGAACCCATCTAATTAGGTCTATATTGAGCTTTGGACTAGAAGACCTCTGGAGGTCTCTTTTGCAAATTATTACCTAGTTCTATGATTCCCAGGTAAGAAGACGGCACTTCAAAAATAAACCCCTTCTCTATAGCAGTCTGAGCATTTGTGGATCAAGTGGATTCTTGCCTAATTCCAGTTTTGGAAAACTTCAGTTTAAATAAATGCTGGAGTAGAGTGTAGTTGTTTTCTGAAGGCTGTCAAGATCATGTTGTGTATTTTCTAGCACCTGGAAGGGCATTCATCTTGATGTGAAAATTACCTGTAATTATTTTACTTATAAGATCTTGGCCTTTAATAAAGCTAGTTACATAGTAGAAAGTACTTGTCTAATTGAGGAATCAGCTACTATACAAAACAGATGGAAAACTGCTTATAAACATAGAGAAATACAGCCTACAAAGTCCCAAGCCATGGAGTAGAAGGTTAAAATGTTCTTATATGTGCCCGTTCTTCTTTATTCTAGTTGGGTAGAATTATACTTAAAAATAGCACTAGAGTAAGTTGGGTTTTGTTCAGGAGTTTCTTTTTAGAGTATTGCAGAACTCTTTTATATCACATTAAGTTAATGCCTTTAGACTATTTTATTGCTCCCTATGGAAAAGCAGACACCAAACTTTTCCTTCAATAATGATCAAAAGTTGTTGATCATGGGATTGTAATCCTTTTGTGGCGGCAAATGGGTTTAGAAGTTCCTTTCTCATCTGAATTAAGAAGTAAAAAAGCACTAAAAATAATTTTATCTGAGAGCAGTGTATTTTTTGAGTTTTCTATCAGAAAATAGCAGTTTCCAGTCAATATTAGTGTTATGTTTGGTTAAAAATTCCCCAGTAACTGCTTTGGGAAAAATTAAGAGAAAGAAGCCTTTTCAATGCCAATGTTGTATTTATGCATTCAGTTTAGGGGTTTCTAAAAATAAAAGGAATTGTTTATACCTAAGGGGTAAGTTATTCTTAGGTTGGAGTATGTTTATACACATGTAAAATGTGTAATGTGTATATGTCCTGATAAGTTTACATAAACATTTTCAGGGTGAACTTTTCAATGGAGAATTACAATAGCTGTTCAGATATAAACATGCTGTAAGAGACTTCTACATCACTGAATCCAATTGCATGGTATTATAAGCCACTGCATAATTTAATCTCCTTCACTGTGCTCTATCTTAAAAGTAATTAGGAGTTCTATATGCAGTGCTCCAGCTATTCCAGAGTCTAATTTTTCATTATATGAAACTTTTTTTAAATTTCCGGTTAAAGCAGTTACCTAATTTAATTTTAATTGAAGAAAATTAACTAATAGTTTATTAATATCTGTTAGCTCTTTTCTCTCCTTGGCATTTAAAATACTCGCTGTAGAATATTGACATCTATTCTTGCCCTTCTTTTTTGTATGCAAAACAAGTCTGGGTTTTTTTTATCCTCTCATCTCATAATCTCTCACTTCTCCTCACCCTGTTTTAGCTCCTCTGTGCCAGTTCCACTTTGAGTTGTTCTCTTTTAGACAAGGCTCCCGTAATGACATACCACACTCTAGATGAAGTCTTACCATTAATACTTTTCTGTTCCAATTGAGACTTCTAGCTCGTATATTACAGGGTTTTGTTTCTGTTTTCACATCTGTTGTCCTGCTACTGTTTACTGTTCAAATGGTTATATGGTCAAATAAAGCTTCCTGGTCCTTGTCTTCATGGTTATGTCCACATGATGAGCTTCCAGCTTGTGCGAGGGTTTTTTCAGGCCCTTCAGTACATGTTTTCACACATGTTGTTTTGAGCTCATTGCATTTCTCTTTGGTATTATTTTAGGAACTTTGTCATTCTTTACTGGGGTACATGCGACAAATTTAGCTAGACTGACATTACCCCTTCTAGGTTAGAAACTTGCTACAAATTTTTTTGTTGTTTATGGGTTTGTAAGGATCGTGTCTCATGATACTTTAAATGCAGTTATGCAACAGCTTCTGTTCTCAAAGTCTGCCACATTTGTATACTTCCATATTACTTCTTCCATATCATCTTTTTAACTGTTATGTACCTGTTTAGTTAACTTTCATATTTGCTAGAGCTGACTCACAGGTTTTATTTTTTAAAGATGTTGTCTTGTTTCACAAATGTGGGGTTTTTTTGTTTCTTTGTTTGTTTGTTTGTTTAATATATCTCAATTGAATATATTTTTTTAGTAGAGAGAAACAGAGCAGTAATTTAAAATTGTGTGTGTGCTTTCGGGAGCAAACATTATTCAATTGAAAGTTCTCTTGCTTCTCCAAATACTTACAACTTCAGACTTTATGTTGTAATCTGCAGTGGCAGGTAATTGGACTGCATGTAGTCTCTGTGCATAAAAAAAATATGTTGTTGAGACTAGGGAATTTCAGTAAAAACAATAATTATTATTTCTGATATTTACTTAAAACCAATTTGCATGATTTTTGAATGTTCATTCTGTAGGAGAGAAGTTCATTTGAATGCAGCATTTCGTGACTCGTATGAAGTTAAAATGTCAGTGCAGGAAACACTGAATGTCAGGAAAGATCGTCACTGGTGAAATGCATTTAAGTTTCTCAACTTTTATTACAAGGTACTTAGTAAATGAGGTAAAACAAGTAGAATTTAATGTAGAATTGTCTGTATGATTCTACATGGTTGCTAACTGGTGGTGTCTACAGAGCAGCAAGATGTTCATGGTTTCCTGAACAAATTAGTTTTATTTTTATGATTGCTTTTTGAAATTGAAATTTTTAAACTAGAAAAAAGGTCAAGGTCTCTCAGAAAGTGGATTGCTGCCAACTTGTGTTTTGAGACAGCATTTTAAATCAAAAGCAATCTTAGAGTTGTATTCTTTTGTGTAACTTCAGTAGTTTTTCAAAATTTAATGCTTACTAGTGTAACTAAGGTTATCTTAAGGGATATACCTAACTTTGCATATGCAGTATTTGGAAATCGTGACTTTCTTGAGGTTTTGATTTTATGAACTAGTAAAATACTCCTTTTATGTATGCATATAAATGTCACAATCTTTAGTAGGATTAAGCACATTACTTTCTTCCCAAGAATGGATTGCAGTGTTATGAGAAACAAATACAGATTTCATTTTGATTTTAAGTGTCTCATAATTTGGAACAAATTTTCCGAGTTTGTAAATACAGAAGTAACAAGTACAATTTAACAAGGTAAAGTTGTGTAGAGAGTGAGTAGCAGAAGCAAAGCAATCTTGTGGTGTAGACTTTCTGCCTGATTATAGGGGTCACTCTGTTCTGGTTTCAAAGCTATGAGCTCACCAGTGCAGTACCACAAGGATATGTGGGTAGACCATGCAACTTATTTATTCATAAATTATCAAAATAAACCAGTAAATTGTAGGCATGATTGTTGTTGATTTTTGGTTAGGCTATGTTACCTAGTACAACTAAAATGAAACTTATTTTGAAGATGTGAGTCAATTAAAACTGTAGACATGTTCTTCTTTGACATAGCTTAGAAAAGAATGACAGGAAGGAAGAAAAAGTTACTTGTTTCATTTGTAATAAATTCTTGATGCTAGATATATTTATCCTCAGTGTTCTAAGGTTTAACTACTGTTTCAAACAAGGAAATAGTTTGTCAAAGAAAGAATGGTTAATTACTGATTTAAGTAAGATAGAAACATATTCAGAAACCAAAATGTTGCAGTGGGGGAAAGCCGTTGCTAGAGAAATACACTTTTTTTTTGTTCATTTAACTAATGAGACAAAGGAGAGGCAACTTTTTGTCTTTTTAAATGGTAATAATTTATATATGATATTTTGGTCATTGTACATACCTGATCACAATTAGTGAGTAATTGATCAGTAAAGCTGATTGAATGATAAATCTGTTTTTGTGCCTTGTCTACAACACTCAATACAATTTCATATTCTGCTGAGACTGGATGTTAACACTGGAAAAAAGTGATCTGCCCCTTTACTGCATGTTGAAAAAAATTCTGTCTGCAATGATTTTTGCTACAGATTTTAGTATTCTTATATTCATGGACTGAAAAGTGTTCATATGCAGCTGTTATGTTCCTGATGTCAATTTGTACTTTTCAACTTGCTGGTGTATATCTAGAATTTCTTTCTGTATTCTTCTGGCTTTTGGCAACTGATTTAAACAGAACTTTTCTTCCTTCTGTGGCCAGTAGCAACATTTCTTTTGAGTTCAGTAAAGTACCATTGTGTCTTTAATGAAAGTGTAAACTTATATGTCAGTTATTGTGGACTGGAGAGGCAGTTTTCATCAAGATATCTATTAAGAGTCTAGTAGAAAAAGAATAAGGATATAATTATTAAGATTTATCAACTCTAAGAAAACTTGCTTTGCTGTGTTTTCTTACAGTGAAAAAATGATCTTAGAACTTGAATGATGAGTTGGACATTCACCCTTAGAAAGTGGTTGTGCAAACTGTCAGCAGCAATGTCCAGCAAAAGTCCAACAAAACTTCTTGCAGTAATTCATAAAGTGATGGTAATGTTTATTAGGAGAGGTGAAATAACAGGCAGATTCATCTGGCATGTGATACATACATACTGGTTGTGCTAGGGCAGTTAAAATTGGTGGTGAGGAAGCTGAGGGTCACAACGAATGTTTGGTAGTCCCGAGGTAATGATACATGATGATAATGAGCTGTTCTTGCTCGTGTCCCCTGATCCTCGCAGGACTAGGCTGTCCTATCCATTGCTGTGAAGGCTAAGCTAAGGTACACCTCCAAATGAAATCCCCAGATGGGGCAGTGTAAAGTCAGAGAAGCTATGACTTTTCTGAGGGTAGTGTCTTACCCTCTGAACTGTTATGTCTTATGAGTGACAAACAAATCATTCTGACAGCTTGGTTTTCTTCGCACATCTGAATAATGATGGCAAATTACGTATTCTGCATATATTATGTAATAAAGGTGTCACGCATAACAGTGTTACATATTTTATCGCAAAGGCTTTAATGGCTAGATGCAATTGCATAAAATTTGCTCTTATTATACAGCAAAACTTTGTGTTTCTTAGGAAATGTAAAAAATAATTTTTTTCAAATTTTAGTGAGACATATTTTTGAAATTTGCCTAGATCACTTGTCTTATTCTGTTAGTCTTCTGGTTTCCAAGAAAAAGGAAAAGAATTGCCTACTTAATCTGTAATTTAGCAGGAAACATTGTTCATTAGGAACTTAAATTTTCATATTTCTTTTAATGAGATCGAGTATACCTGCTGTGGAAGATGTGTAATATGGCAAGATTTTGGATGTACTCAATGGAAACCATCTTTGATATTTGTGCTTTTGGTTTAAAAATTGTATCTTTTCCTTTAGTTGAAACAGTGTCTTCTGCAGTAGTTTTTGCTGAAATTGCATCAGTGGACAGAATAGTGGAGTGCATACTTCATATAGAAATAAAAATGAACATTTAAGTAGTGAGCAAGCTGTTTTGAGCAGGTATGCTTGAGAGGTTGTTAGAAACAGTTTTGGGGGCCTGGCGTCAGTGGCAGAAGAGGAGTAAAGGATTGCATCATTTTACAGAATGTGGCAGAGTAAGGAGAAGAGGAAGTTTTCCCAGAAGCTAGAGGAGAACAACTGAAACATGAAATAACTAGTTTCATGAGGGTTTGTGTGAGAGAGATGGGCAGTTGACAGGAGAAGGCAGAGAAAGGCACTCTTGGGATAATAGTTCTGACACTGTAAGATGTTCAGTGTTCTACAAGTCAATGCAAAAAGGGGGGTTTGGTTTTGTTGTTTTTTTTTTTGTGTGATGTCTTCAGGTTTTGTGGAGAGAAGTAGTTGACTCTTTGAATGTATGCATACCTTTTTAATGTTCTCTGCTCTTAAGTGGGTAAGTAAAAGTTTACCAATTTAAAAATACTTAAAATGACATTTTAGTGATCCTCACACAGAATACGGTTATTATTGTAGCCCTTAAATTTGAAAATCTTAACTTGGTTCTATGGAAATTGCATTTTACATATGCTTCTTCCAGTTTTCAGGTCTTTGTTAATCAGTGCCTGAGATTTGAGTTTGTAATTTTGTTGCACAAAATGCAGCCTAGACTGAGTCATTAGTTCTCAGGTAGATACTGGGCTTTTCATAGATCTGTAATTTATTTTTTATAAAACTAGAAATGTAATGACACAGTTTGTTTATGAGGTAATAGATGTCACACTTTTTGGTTTTACTTTTTTTCTTGGTGTCATGGGTTGACCCTGGCCAGATGCCAGGCACCCATAAAAGCCACTCACTCACTCACTCCTCTCTGCAGCTGGACAGAGGAGAGAAAATTTAACAAAGGGTTCATGGATTGAGATAAGGACTGGGAGAAATCACTCATACAATACTATCAAGGCAAAACAGGCTCAGCTTAGAGATATAAAGTGAATTTATTAGTAACAGAATAAGAGCAGGACAGATCTCCGTGAACTTCTCCGATGTGAGTCCATCTCACAAACAACAGCTCTCTGTAAACTGCTGCAACATGACTCCATCCTGTGGGCAACAGTCCTCCCAAAAATGCTGCGGCGTGGGTCACTCTTCCATGGGGTGCAGTCCTCCAAGGACAGGCTGCTCCAGCCTGGAAGCAGGGCCCCCTCTCTCCACCAGGTCTCCCGCTGGATCACAGCCTCCTCCAGGCATCCACCTGCTCTGGCATGGACACCTCCCCCACGGGCTGCAGATGGATCTCTGCATCTCCCGTGGATCCCCACAGGCTGCGGGTGGATCTCTGCATTCCCCATGGATCTCCATGGGCTGTGGGTAGATCTCTGCATCCCCTGTGGATCTCCATGGGCTGCAGGTGGATCTCTGCATCCCCCATGGATCNGGTGGATCTCTGCATCCCCCGTGGATCCCCACGGGCTGCGGGTGGATCTCTGCATCCCCTGTGGATCCCCACGGGCTGCGGGTGGATCTCTGCATCCCCCATGGATCCCCATGAGCTGCAGGGGCACAGCTGCTTCACCATGGTCATCACCACGGCCTGCAGAGGAATCTCGGCTCCGGTGCCTGGAGCACCTCCTGCCCCTCCTTCTCCACTGACCTTGGTGTCTCCATGGTGTTTCCCTCACATGTTCTCACCTCCTCCTCTTCTCTGTCTGGAATTAAAACTACACCACAACCTTTGTTTTGATTTATTCTTGAAAATGTTATCACAGGGGTGTTACCGTCATCCCTAATTGTCCCAGTTTTGGCCAGCAGCATGTCCATCTTCAGATCCATCAGGGATTGTCTCTGCTGGACATGGTGGAAGCTTCCAGCAGCTTCTCACAGAAGCCACCTCTGTGGCTCCCCCCTCCCCCTCCGCTGCCAAAAACCAGGCCGTGCAAAACCAATGCACTTGGTAAACATGAAAGCCATGCCAAATTTCCGTTTGACAAAGGTAATGTAAAAATTTTTACAGAATATTCAGATACATTTTTTGAAAGGGATGTTACACTGAGGCAGAGTAACACTCACAACAATTTCCACGTAGGATGCTGAAAGTTCCCGGGATTTATGGCTGGAATACTTCATAGTTTGCTTCTAGGTGTGCCTGCAGCAGTGCAGCCATGAGTGAAAATTGCAGCTATCTGACAGCTGTGAGTGGCCTCAGTGAGGTGAGTCAGTGTCAAACCAGGTCTGTACCAGTATCCTCATTACAGCTGGTGCTACTTGGCACCCCTGATGGCAGTCCCAGCGGAGTGACTGAATCAAAGCACCAGGTTGGTCTCCTTGTTTGATGTGCAGTGCCAAGAGTTAGCTGAAAAACTTTCTGTTCTCCTGAAGAAACCATTTATTCTGGTTGAGTAAAGTGTAGTTTTCACTGCTGACAAGGGATCATCATGTGTTTATACATAGAATTTTTAAGTGAAGCAATAGTGAAACATCAAGAGCAAGTACTATTATGTATACATAAAAAAATGCTGAAGCACCATCAAAGCATTATTGTACATCTCTGTGAAATTACTTGAATGATTGATGTCATATAAATGTCTGTGATAATGGAGAGAAATTAGATGACAGAAGAGATTCTATTTATTTTGTATAAGCTGTGTTAATGCTTTACTTTTTTTCCTGTGTGGATCCCTCTCAACTGAGCAAAATAAAAAATAAATATTTTTATAAAGCGTTGCAGAATACCAGAGATTAACTGAAACCTGCAGAGCCTGAAATACTTTAGAAGACATTGAACTCTTTCTCATTCTTCTCTTTCATATAGTTGAGAAGTGCGGATCAAGTCCTGTCTAGGAGAATTACTATGCTATGTGTCATAATATAATAAAATACTGCATTATGACCTGAACAAAGGCCCTGAACCCAAAGTTCTGTATTATTTTCCAACTGTTATTTCCCATGAATTCTGTAAGCTTTTGAAGTTGTTGCACAAGAAAATCCATTAAGGCCCCACAACCTTAGTTGCTGTAAATAACTTTTTATTCTTTTTAAAATAGGTTAGATTGTCCATATTCCCAGTGTTCTTTTAAAATCTTATATATGTTTTTCTTGTAGAAGGTCAAGATTACTAAAGAGGGAGTGAACATGTTTAATATTTTGAGAAATTAGAGATTATTTATCTGTAGCAGTTGGGAATTTATCGAAAAATTACCATGCTATTACCCCATACACACCCTCCAAATGAGAGCTAATATCACAGGTGTTTTCTGCTTTTTTACATCCTCAGACCATAGTCTGCGAAATTCTCTTAGCTTTCTACATGGTATCTTCAAGTCATTAAATATTAAACCTTGCAAGTCTTGTTTCTCCATTTTTAAGAAAGGAGCTAAAAGCTCTTCAGTTTTATGTTTCTGAAATACTCGGAATATATAAAATACTGTTCAAGTACTAAGCTTAAATATTTTCTCTTAAGCAAGGCAACTTGGTTTAGTCAGATTTTAACCTTCTAAGATTGCCTAAAATTATTACAATGCTCTTTATGTGACCCTTTGTAGTCTTAGCAGCTTTTGAAGGTATCACCAAGACCTGATGAAAATCCCCATTCAGTCTTGCTGTGTAATGTTTCGATATGCTCTCTCATCTCAGGCTTCTTAGAACTATAAGCTTGGCTGTTTTTCTTGGTATTTACGGATGTTCCCTGGTTTACCTTTCCTGCTTTTTCCACTAAGCACTGTTTTTGCAATATATTAAAACAGAAAGGGTAATAGATTTTCACACTAGGCAAGTATGGTCATAGAACATAAATCCTCTATTGACCAAAGAAAACATTGAAAGACTGAAAAAGAAAGTGGAAAGAACTCTGCATACATGAATAGAGCAGAAGGCTTGTGACTGTAGGAAATAAATTTTTTTGTACCAGAGCTTATTATTTAACAGTTCATTATTTGTTATTTATTTGAGATTTTTTTTAGAAAGTGGATTTACAGATCACATAAATAAAAACCTGAAGTCAAAAGGAAGTTGAGGGTAAATGAAGAATATTTTGAGAAATCTTGTGTGTAACAGGCAGTTTTTATTTGAATACAGGCATAAAGAATGGTAGACTAGGGAAGAGTTTCTTTATCTTATAATAAATGTTCTGAATTCTTGGTAAAATATTTTATTTTAAATAAATGTGTCATGCTTATAATCTAACAGATTAGTCCTTGTCATCATTATCATCATTGTTACTATCCTGTCAAAAAAAGTGTTGATATTTGTATTTCCTTTCATAAGGTAGTAAATCTTTCATTACTGTGTACTTTGTTTGATTAATTGAAGTGTATGAGATAGCCAAGATGCTTAAAATTGTGTCTTCTGTTCCACAGAGAAACAGGAATTCAGAGAACTGGCCTAAACATTGTAATTTAGTCATTATAACCTCATAAAAAGCATCTGGTTTTAGTGAGGATTTATGTTCAACAAGATGCCTATATCCACTAGTGATACACACAAGGCAGTGCATAACATTATATACAGAAGCTGTAATTTCACACAGCCGAAAGACTGACATCAAATGTCAGCCTAATCATTTCTCAGTCTTTTTTGTTTATTTGCAGACTCCAGAATGTTTTCCAGCTGAAGCATCTCTCTACCAAACAGTAAATTTCTACTTACTTAAAATTTGCTTCTTTGTTTAATTAACCTTTTCTAATCACGAAAGTTTGGCAGATCAAAAATCAAACGCTGTCCCAAACATCTTAGCTATCCACATATTTATAACTTGTTTAAAGAAATGTAACAAAATTTCTAGCAATAAATAAATATTGCTCAGAATAACTTTTCAGATCGGCTGGTAGAGCACTACTTCAGAGCTGCTGACATGGATTACTGTCTACTGGGGAACTGGACAATGGCAATTTATAATTTTATCCAGGTCTCATTTATTTTCATCTCCCACATATGGAATTTTAAAGTTCATTCATTTGCATGAGTCATGAAGCTGGAAACACTGGCCAGTTGGAAAAAGTGGTACATATTTTCAAAAAAATTCCTCTCATTATATTGTAGAGGAAATACAATCTCAAAACTATATAATTATATAGCTTAAATTAGTTTAAGTGTCTTAAGTGGGTGACTGTACTTTTGAGGAACTGTCAGTTCTTATTATGCTGAACAGTTTTATTCAGTTATGCGCTGGACAGAAATCAATTCAAAATTGTGTGTGCGATCATGATATCCCTCATGGAAATTGTTCATTCACACTGTTTCCCAGGTTTTGTGCTATGTTTAATAGGTGGATTTGTTCTGCTCTTATGAGGAGAACATTGTGTAGCTGAATGTTCTCCCATATGGTTGGATTCATAAACTTCTTGCTTTTAACAGAACTTTTTCTTTCCACATGAAGGCAGTGGCTTCCTGGTATGGGCAGAAATACTTTCTGTTTTGCAGGTACTGCTTAAAAGTGCAGCAATATGTTGATTAATCTTTTTAAGTCTGTGAAATTCCTTGAGATTTTGAGAGAAAGATAAAATAAGTTGTGCAATTGTAAGTCACCTTATACATAGGCAAAACCCAAAAGTTTGGGATTAGATACCCAAGAAAGCATAGTAAACCTCAGCGATCATAGAATCATAGGGTAGCTTGAGATGGAAGAGACCCATCAGGATCATTGAGTCCAAGTCCTGGCCCTAGGAAGGACACCCCAAGAATTCCATCCTGTGCCTGAGAGCATTGTTCAAACACTTCTTGAGCTCTGTCAGGTTGGTGCTGTGACCACTTCCCTGGGGAGCCTGTTCCAGTGCCCAACCACCCTCAGTGTGGTTGGACACTGGAACCTGTGGAGAAGATGTGTTATCTTCTTCTTCGCCATTCCTCTTTTCCTTGTCAGTATGAGAATATTAGTAAACAACCACTTTAAATCTAAGAAAGAGCAGTAAGCATAAAAGTGCATATAAAACTGCTCTCTCCAGTGATCAGGTGCCCAAATCCAAAATACACTAAGTGTTTTACCTGCTTGTGATTCGGTGCACCTCATTTGCCCAGTTATTTTTAAAATGACAAATACCACTAAAAAGGTGTTTGGTCCCATGGCAGGAACTTGGAATTCTTTTCCTGGTGGGTAAATACTAACCACAAGGTTGTGCACTCTTGTTTCATTTTGTCTGCTTCTCCAGGTCTAAGATCTATTCTTTCTTTTCTGCACCTTGGCCTTGCTTGACTAAGGGCCCTTAGTAGTCAGGACTTTCCTGCTGAGGATGTCCTCTTGAGTTCCTGCATACTGAAAAAAAAAAAGTTTTAGTCAGGTTTCCATTTCTTTAAGATCAAGCAGCATGGGAGTAAAGAGTTAAAGAAGTTGAAGTAGCCGCTGAGGGGTAGTTTGGAGCAGTTTTCAATGTTGACATATGAAAATACATAAACTATTACTTTGGGAACAGCCCTATTGCTTCTGAGACAAGTTGAGTGCTATTATCTAATTTCTGCTATGCCAGGGGGAGAGATGGCATTGTTATAATTAAACTTGACGCTATTTATTTGTTACTTTCTTACAGGAAACAGATTCAACCTCTTCTAGGACAGTTTAGCCAGTCAGAGGCTTTGTTAATCTCATCTGGGGTTGAGCCAGGGACTCTGGATGGTGTTCTCCTGGATGCTGGCTGTTCTTCTATGCAATTTGATACACCTGAAAGAGGTTTTTCCCTGCAGAAGGATGGACCTTTGGACATGAGGATGGATAGTGACAGGTACATTATAATATTTCTTCTTGAACATCAAAAACTGCCTGCTCAGCAACCCCTGTGCATTTCCTTACCTCTTAAAATGAAGAATTCTTATCATCAAACCATATCTAATTTTGCAGGAGTATCCTGTCTTTCTTTTGCTGAAAAGCTTTTTTCTAGCTCAGTGCTCAGCCCTGGTTATTGTCTTTGCCTTCTTTGAAGTAAGAAGAAAGTTCTGGTGATGAGTAATTAAACCAGTAACATTTTATTAACTGTACCTTTGAATTGTAGCATTTTTGGAGTGTATGGCATACAGTCACAGGAACATCTCCCTTTCAGAGGCCTGTTATTCCCACAGTTCCTCAGCCTGTACTTGATCTGCAGGCTCACAGCTTCTTACTGCAGTCCCTTGGCTTTTCTGCCACACTTACTGTTTGTGGAGACTTCACTTGAGCAGGTTCGGTTGCTCCCTCAGGAAAGGAGCAGCGTCCCTCTTTTGTGCAATGGCTATCTGATCCAGTTGCTTCTCTGTAAAAGGAACATAATAAAAATAAATAAATAAAATCCTATCCATTATATCTGCTGGTTTAACTCAGATAGCTACATTGCTTTTAACTAACATGCTAGCATAAAGTTGTCTTCCATGCCCATATGTTTGTTGTAAATTTTACTTAGCAAAATTATCAGCTTCCTTTCTCTTTGTGTAGGAGGCACATCAGGCTTACTTAATTGTCAAATTAATGATTACTGAGTAAATCACCTGTATTTAAATTTGGATTGGTGTTTAGTACTTTCAAGAGCATGAAAATCAGTCGTGGAATGATAACTTCCACTTATGCAGCATTTTTCATCTTCAGACGACCGGATGTATTTCTGCAGCATTTTGCTTTTTGCATGAGCGACTGAAGATCTGTCTTCTATGGATGATGGCTGTAATTGCATGATGCATTACATGACAGAGAATGACAATTTTTTCTTGGTCTTTTGATGAACCTGGAGTCTTAAGAAATGCCATTTGTTCTTTCATTGCTCACAGAGAGCCAATGGGAAGCCTCAGTTCTAAGGAATTAGCTTACCATATTAATATTAGGTCTTAACACAGCAAATTTCATGATACTTGCTTTTTCTGGTTTTGTGCAAAATGCTCCCATGATTCTCCTGGGATTCAGTCCTCAGATTTCAAGAATATGAACTCCAGTCTTAAATATAAGTCTGATGCATCATGAAAAAACAAACACAGAACAAGAGCATAAGAACAAAGGGTACCTGAGGCATAACAAAAGCCTTACACTATGGTTGTTGCTATGATACTACTTTCCTCTAAGTTTTGTTATCTGTTGTAAGATACTGCAGGGGAGTAAAAAATGCCTGAAAGAGAAGAAGAGAATTTAGAAGAGAATTTATTAAGTAGTTTGTATGTTTTCTCTGATTAGTAAACCCACAGATGATGTTCATAAAATACCTTGAACTATTTCAGTAGCAAAGTGACAGAGATTTAGATATATAGATTGAAGGCTTACACGGTTTAAATTGTGATAATTCCTGTAATTTATATTACTAGGTCATATCTATTATCTCAGAAGAGTATTTATATATAAATTCTTATGCCTTTTAGTGAAAAGTAATGTTTAATTATTGTCATTAGCAATTGTTTTCGTAGTGGGAGATGTGAAAGAAAAGACCCTTAAAATCAGTTCTGGCTAGAAAACAACATATGATGCAAGGTGGCTAAAATGAACCCATAAGAGGCAAGTTTATATTCTATAGCTGGCTAAATAGAAAGGTCACACATAATTTCTATCCTAGCACGATACTGGAATATATTTATTCTTATCACCCTATCAAGCATAGTTTATGATAATACTTGGAAGTTAAAACTGTTCTCATTGAAGTTAAGGAACGAACTCCATTTAGACCAGCAAGAAAAAGGATTTAAAAGGTGCAAGCTGTTTTCACAGAGTTGCCATCTCCTGTTTGAAAACCTCAAAGGCACTTGTATGCAGTGTGTGTGTTTGACTTTATGTCTCAACGCTATGAAGCTTCACCTCTTGTCAATGAAAACTGACGTCAGTGAACTAATTGGCTCTTCTCGTGCGTAGGTACCCTGACATGCCCACTGCTGCTGATGTTGTGAATGCTTTAGATCAACAGGCGCTTGCGTCCATCCTGAGGACGTACGGGGAGGAGAGGCACGCTAAGAAAATCGCTTCAGCCATCGTTCAGGCACGCAGCGTATACCCCATCACCAGAACTCAGCAGCTTGCAAGCATTGTTGCAGGTACCCTCATTAATTCTTCACAGTGGCTGCTGAGGAGAAAAAAATATTAATCCCCAAAGTCCCAGAGGGATCTATTTGTACTTGAAATCATGCAGGATCTAATCCTGCCTTTTCTGCTCTGATGTCAGCTCTCCTTTTCTTTTTTTTTAAGCTCCCACTTTTTGTATTGTAGTTTGACAATTAGTTTAATAATAGATTTGACATGAAGTGATTTATCATTTTGTCAGCCAAGCTGGACCACAGAATGACAGCACTCTTGGGTATTCTTTATCCTGGCTATTGATAAACTTTGAAATATCAGATATGTCATATCTGTCTTAGTTTTAAATTTCTGTATTTTAGTATTTGGAGGGGAGGTACCATGGCAGTTTCCAACTGTGAGTGAAATCAGATAATTTCTGTCTTTTTAAAGAATCAGGAAGCATAAGCAATACATGGCTTGCTTCACCTTGTGCATGCCAACTAGATCAGCCTGAAGAGGCTATTGAAACACTTCATCTTCCTTGCTACTCACTGTAAACAACTTGAAGAAAATGCAGTTAGGCAGGAACAGTGCTTACATTAAGAACCTTTATGTTTGTGTTCTCAAGTAAAAATTTTCAAGGAAAAATATAAGACACAAATCCTGTTCATTAACATCCTGTAGTGTCAGGATGTTTTTATTTTTTTAACCAAATGTTTAAAATTACTGCATCTTGTCATGAATAAAGCTAAACTGCTGACTTTGAATATAGACCTTTAAAATTCTAATCCAAGTTTAACATTTGCTAAAGAACAGTGTAAAATATTTTATCGCTATCCTGAAGAGTATTAAAAAAATGTATGGTATTCTTAAAAATTTGTATTACT
Organism: Callaeas wilsoni; assembly: GCA_013398955.1. Classification (NCBI taxonomy): domain Eukaryota; kingdom Metazoa; phylum Chordata; class Aves; order Passeriformes; family Callaeidae; genus Callaeas; species Callaeas wilsoni. Next base: position 23,933 of record VWPU01001686.1, on the reverse strand, counting down.
TAAACTAGAAGTCTAAGGCACTTTAATTTAATGATGGAGAAATTAAAAGGCTTGGATTTTAAGAAGTAAGAATACTTTAGCAAAATGTCCAGTCAACCAAGGCCGAAAGTTTAGCTGAAATGACAAAAGAACCTGAAGACACTGCTTGCTGTTGTAAGCCCCTGCTGTAAATATAGTGAGTAGAAGCAATCTTAAAAAAAAGTCAAAGAGATAAAGCACTATGTGTCTTTTATAAACCTTAAATGTTTAATATCATCATTAGCAATATCCTGAAATAATAATTTTGGGCTTTGTCATATATATCTCATGCTTTTTGATTAAGACCGTGTGCCACTACTAAGTTTGAAGCAACCATATCACTGTGTTAAAGATATAATGTTATGTGTTGTAAACAAGCAACTCAGTAATTCTGAAATAATTTTGTGCCGTAGCTTAAACGAAGCAAATGAAAATACTTGTGTGTAAAAGACAGCAATTAACAATCCCTTGATGTTTAATGTGCTGAATGGGAGTCATCAGTTAATGGCCACTTAAGGTGACAATGAGAAGGATTTTTTGTTCTCACTTTAAATTCTCTGCTATATTTGAAGAGCTTCTTGATATATGAGTCAGGTATGCATCAGGTAGTGTACATGCCAAAAACAAAAAGTCCAGCACACATCTGCCAAGACAATAAGTATGTATGTTTTGTGTGCTTATTTTGGAGTACACAAGTAGTTATAACAATTTTAGAGCCGTTACACTGATCCATATTTGCATAAAACTTCTTCCAATTTTAATTCGATTCATCCTGTAAGGAAGCACTATGGTGGATCCTATTGGTTTTTGAACTGATTAAGAAAACCTTAAGAAAATTTTTGGTAATTGTGATATATTTTGATTCATTTATCATCTATCATTAATATATATTCTTACATGAAATTATATTGTTGAAGTTATTGGGATAAGCCAGAGCTAAAGTGCCAGCGACCACAGCTACAGGAACCTCTTGATGGCACAGCCCAAAAAACCACTGACTAATTCACAACTTTACAGGAGTAAAATTTATCACCTATTAGTTAAACGTTATGTCCTTTAAAAAATAAAGTATTAATTAGAATAATAAAATCTTGCATTTTAGGTTCTGCAGATTCTTTTCAAGCCTGATTATCTTCCAGAACAGGGTTGTTATGTTTGCCTAGTATTGGAACTAGAGCACAAGCAAAACAATCTAGCCAATGAAGCCGAGTATATATATCTTTTTCTCTGCTAGTGTCAGTATCTGAGAATTTGCATAGTGTCCATTTTTCCTTCTCATGTTGTTGATCACTATGGCTTCAGATTTTCTAGAGCTCCCAAGTTTTCTCTTAAGGTCCAGCTGATAAACAGAATCACAGTGAATCTAGATTTGGACTAATCTGAACTTGGAAAATTTAATTTCTTTTTATAGAATGCTAGACTTCTGGTCTTTCCTACCATCCCCCAAAAGGTTAGAACACGTATTGCAGTTGCTAATTGACTGGGAGATAAAAGTGAAGGATGTAGTTTAAAAAAAACCCAAGGAAACAAAACAGCATTAAAAAAATTGTCTTTATATTTATAAATATTATCCAAAAGGCTTCTGATCTGTTTAAATAAGATCTCTATGAGCTATGGAATCTGCAGTAGGAGGAATTTTTGGTTCAGTCTTGGGAACAGCATCTCTTCCTGCAGCACAGTCGAACTCTTCTCACTATTTATAATTTTCACAGAGCTATTTGCAACATTGAATGCTCTGTAAATACTAAAAATCAGTAGTTCTCAACTGAAGGGTTGTGAATAGATGTGTGGAAGTTGATTAAGAAGCCTTCCCGATGTCTTTTGTTGTACCTCATTGAGCTGTTTGGAAACATTAGGTCTAACTGCACGTGTGGGAAAACTCATTAAAAATGGTGAAATTATTAGAATGTAATTTTCATATGCTTTTCCTGTACAACTGATGGTCTATTTTGATTTCTTTTCAGGGGCCAATATACCTTTTTATCTATTAATTTTTGTTCAAAATTTATTTTTTCTGAGCATTATTTAGATACATAATCTATTAACAGACAATTTTGAGATGATGTAGTCACTTGGCCTTAACTTGAAAGGAGTTGATGATGACATCTTAAAGAAATTTGAAAAGTTTAAAAAGAGCTTTAATCGGTAAAGTCAATTTCATTCCGACTGGTTCACTTTTACAGACTTTAATTATCAGTTCGGAATTTGTAATATTGCCTGAATTTCAGATGGGTGAGCATTAACACTGTACTGAGAGAGCCTAGACAAAAGGACATTAGTTGCGTCACAGAAACTTATTAAATGCAGTGCTAATTCAACAGACGAATTCCAGCAAACAGGTGCACGATCTGAATTAATTTTTAAACTCTCCCACTCTCTTACACTCTGGGGACTTTAATAGTTCATATTGACAGGCACAGCACATTGCTAATTTCATTCACAAGCTTTTAAAATTTCAATACATTCCAACATGTGAACCTATTAGATTTTTTGAAGTGTAAGTATCATCAGGGCATCCTAAAACTAAAAATGGTAATTTCTCTCACTGGGATTTCAAACCAGTCATCTAGCCAGAAGTGTGGTGTTTTTATGAATGAAATTCATTTTACAAGCTTCGCATACAGATTTTTTTTTAAATGTTTTTGTACATTGAACAGCCAGTTACCAGAAAGGATTTCTTTAAGCGTCTTGATAACTGGAGGGGCCTGGGTGAGAGATGATGTGCCTGAGCAGAAAACACAAATAGATTTTTATTTAACTAAACTAGAGGAGTAAGAGTGATAGAATTTTTCACCCATGGAACATAGATCAGAATCTATTGCCTTTACTAAAAAGCTGAAGGCCAGTGTGACAGAAATAACTACCAGAGATTACGTTTATTAGTTAATCCCAGTCTTTGACAGTAGACCAGTAAGTCTTTGAACATGTAAACAGTTTGATTTTGTTTTTAGTGTGGGGGGTTTTGGTTGCATAAAACTGCAAAGTGGCTGCATTTCTTTACCAATTTCCTGAATATTAGTATTCTGTACTTTATTATAAGACCTGCAGTGCTCTTTGTGCATGCTCAACTGAGGCATGTAAGGTTGTATTATACTTACAGAATACATAAATTATTCATGGTAATAAATTAATGTCACAGTTAATTGTCATAGAAGATTATTGTAGGAAGAAACTGTGCTCAACAGCCATGGCAGGATAAGTGGAAGAACCTTCCAAAGACCTGTTAGTGTCCTAGTTGTGCTAATAGCCTCAGTGTCATTGTTCTTTTATTTATCTATTCAGTGTTGCAATTGCAAAATATCAGTGTTCCTGTTCAGACCAGTGAAAATCTGCCCAGATATCAGCATACTATGTCCATTTACATTTTTACAAAGCCTTTTGAAGTTGAATTTAGTTTCATAGAATGGTTTGGGTTGGACGGGACCTTAAAGAGCATCCAGTTCCAACTACCCTGCCATGGACAGGGACACCTTCCGCTAGACCAAGTTGCTCAAAGCCTTGTCCAGCCTTTAACATTTGCAGGAATGGGGAATCCACAGCTTTTCTGGGCAAACTGTTCCAGTGCCTCACCACCCTCAAAGGGAAGAATTTCTTCCTTACATCTAATCTAGTTCATTCAAGAGTTCTGAGCATTCTACCAGTGTTTGTAGTTGTTACTTGACCTTTAAAGAAAGTTGTGTTTATTTTGCTTAGCATGACATTCCTTTTCGTTATGCATTAAGAGGCAGTTTTCGTGACACACAATGGCTGTCCTAAGGGTTCCATTTTCAAAAAATCTATTCATGGCTATGTAAAGAAATATGGAAACAGATACTGTGCCAGTGGGTACAAGCTTGGTGTCGGTTTCTTGAGATACCTTATGTTCTGTGATTTTTAGTTCTCCTTTTGATTGAGGTCTTTCATCAAAATGAGCTTTGTGACTTCTACGATGAGAGTATATATTCTTTTTATGATTCATAGTAAATATAGAAGGTTATATTATCAAGGACAGAAATTATATTAACTAGCTAGTGTAACTTTTTCTAGAGTTTGTAAATGATGGAGAAGCCTAGCTCCTGCAGGCTGCATCTGTTTGCTCTGTTTTGTGAGACAGCTTCAAGCTGCAAATTCCCATGCAGTCATTTGTTGGGAGAAGTTGATCCCGTTGCCACTTTCTGTCTTGAAGGATTCAGGCTCTAAGAACTGGAAGTAGCTACAGCTACAGTGGGTCTCTTAAGTAAATTTAGGAGCTGTTAACTTTGGAGATCAGAGGAGGTAGGGAAGGTAGTAAGGAAAATCAATTATGCAGAAACATATCTTAGGGACATAGCATTCATGATAACAGCTTTGTTAATAATAATTGAATTTTAAAGGCCCATTATTTTCCTCATCCTTTGCTGAACACTGAGATTGCTTGTGTGTTTGTGATACGCTTTGTAAACACTTAGGCTTTATGACATAAGTAAAATCTTACCTTTAAAACTCTCAAGAATTCTACTAATAAATTATTCTGTGCAAGCATATCATGGGTAATGATATCTCTATTAATTTTTTCAATCACCTGTGCAAATGTGAATTTAGGCAACTAGTTTCAGAGGTACTGTACTCCCCTCTTTTACTTCACTATGTAGAATATCAGTTACTTGATTATGAACTGTGTTTACTTCAAACTCTTTGCTTCATTATGTTGTACCTTAGCACTGACATGAAATTACAGCATTCTAATACATGCATACCAGTTGTATTGCCTCTTGATTAGAAAAATAATTATCCAGTTATGTACTAGCATTATTAATTCAATTTATCTTTAACAGACTCCTGTGGTCACTGACATAATAGATTATACATTTATTGAGTTTCACAGATCTTACAGGATTCTTGCACTTTAGTCCCTCTGATCTCCATCAAATCAGGCTTCTGTAGCTTTTTGCTCTGTACTCATGTAATGAAAGTTCAAGCCCAAAATACATTAAATACTGATATATTAAAGTTTCTATCAAAATTTTGGTCTCTACAAAAACTTGTTTAACTCATAAGTATTTTGGGGAAGGAAAGAGGGAGTTTTGTGCATCTAATAAAAAATATTTAATCTGGTGATTTTAGGTCTGACAAACCTTGACACATTCTGCTGTGTAGACATGTGAAAACACAACAGTATCAGTTGCATTTTCTAAATTTCTCAAGGTATTTTTGTGAACACTTGAAGAAACACACGTGTAATGTTCAACAATTGCTATTCCCAAACAAGGATACCTCTTTTAAACTTCAAGTAATTAATTGAAAGATAGTTATTACCAGGTAGACGTTGTCTTCAGTTATCACTGCCTGTGAAGAAATGCAATTATCTGGAAGGCAACAGGTAAAATTGTGTCCTTCGTACATTTTTTTTTTCCTTAAAAGCATAACACAGCCACAAATACCAAACTGACATTGATTACATTGAGCTGTAAGGTGAGGCTTATCTACCCTTTTTTTTCTTTGTCTTGATTTCAGCCATTATTTTGTAGTTTTAATTCGTGATGCTTTTGGGGAAGGAATTCCTCTGAAAGATTCTAGGGAAAAAGCCCTAACACTTAACCACAAACCATCTTAACTTAATAAGGTTTACGTTCAGAGATGCGAATTCAAAACATAAAATAAAGATATATTACAAAGAAGGAAGCTCACTACTCAGGGTTCAGTTTTGACTGTGCTTTCTTTTAAAGTCGTCTTGCATGAATGGATGTCGAGATGTAGAAATATTAAGTTATTAACATGCACTTTTTAAAATGTGTGACAGGTGCTTTTCCAGCGTCAGCAGTCTATGCACGAAAAGACTTGCTTCAGAGACCTGCGCATGTTGCTACTAAAACTTTTCAAGGCCTGCGAATATTTGTAAATGATGAGCTCCATGAACTCTTCATAGGACTGAAGACAGCTGAGAAGTTTCTAAAACCTGGAGGTCGCCTTGTAGCCCTCTCCTTTCATTCCCTAGAAGATCGTATAATCAAACGTTTTCTTCATGGAATTGACATGACAGAAAAGTACAGTCTTGGCTCAAAGCAGAAGATAAGACAGGCTCTGAAAAATTCCTCCAAAGGAGAAGATACACTAGAATCTCCCTGTGGAAAATCCAACTCAAAGTGGGTTTTTATACAGAAAAAAGTTCTCACACCCCAGGCCAAGGATATTCAAACAAACCCAAGAGGAAGGTCGGCCAAGCTAAGAGCTGCTATTAAACTCTAAACCAAAATATGTGATTATGTGATTGTATAATTTCCTTAAATTTTATTTTCCAGAATGCTAACTGGACAGATAGTATCAAACTGAAAAAATAAAATGAAGGCTGTTAGAAAACATTTCTTTCTTACCTTTGTGCTTCTTTTTAATTAGGAAGTAGTATAGAGCATGAAAATGCAAAATAAATGCATAGAAGTGGGTGTCACTAATTATACAAAAAAGACATGTTTTTTTAAAAGAGCATCAAACACCAAGTTTATAAAAATTGCAGGTTTGATGTATTTGTAGTATTCCCTTTAGATTAATTTCAAAATCCTGACATTAACAGTCTAAATTCAGTAGCTAATTGAGACATATTTTTATGGGGGTGAATTTCACACACCTAATTCAGATGTCTGGTTTAGTTTAGAGTAAGTTTAAACTAACCTAAGAATTCTTGATATGTGTGTCTCTGCATCCCAGCTAGCTTGTTGCATGAGTGCCTATGGGACAAAAGCTAATTCTTAAATAAAGTGACATCAGTATGTCATGTCCTATCCAGGAATTTGTAAATGGACTCTTACCTTTTTAAAAATAATAGTTTACTGCCGAGTGATCACCTGGTTGTTTAATGATTAATAATTTTATATAATAAATGTATCTTGGGGGAAAAAAGTTTTCTTAAAAAACCACCGTTGGCATTGGATGCTACAGTAAAGCAGTCAGATTTGTACTTGATCATCTGAACTTCTTCCTGCAACCATAACTTCTCTGCATACATCCACTACCACTTTTAGGTGTTGATGGAATTATAATGAACCCATCAAAAAAGCAGTATTGTGGGTCTTATGAAGTACTCTCCTTTGCTGGTGATCGTTTATTAAGAGGTAAGTATTAAATTATTTTAGGAAAGGCCCACTCTTAACACCAGCTTTCTGTTTGGGTCCTATACTAGGTTGTAGAACATTTAACATAATTTCTCTTTTAGTTACTATGGATTAAATTTGAGATTATATTTTATCTTAAAAGACCACTGATTTTCTACTTTTATATGCTACAAATGAATGGAAAATAGTATAAGTTTCAACTTCTTTGACCTCTGACTCATCTCTTCAGGAAAAAATCTTAATTTAGATAATCAAATTGGCACCATGATTTCATTTGTGATGTCTGAAGCTTGGTTGGTAGAATAAAAAAATGCAATTTCTGACTCAGCTAAATGACTACTACACTGGCTTCTGCACAACTGACTGGATCATACTGAACTTGATTTTCATTAAGCATCCTCTGTGTTGATATAAATGATTACTTCATGGTAGTTTTTTGGGTCATATTGACACAAGTTGATATTTAGGTTCACTGTCTGTAATATACAATTCAGTGAAATAGCTGGATGTTGTTTAATTCCTTGGTAAAGGTGAGTCATATAATGTATTCTTAGGTATAGATGATAACATCTATCACTAATCTGAAATAACAGTTAAATGATGATGGGCATTTCATTCTTTTCGGAAATTTCAATATTTTTCCACTAGCTTCATTATACATGCTACTTAAATAAAACATTCCACTTCAAATAATATTACTTCCCCTTGTCATCTTTGAGACAACAGACTGCACCCTAAATAGACATTTTTTCATGCAAACATTAAATATAAATAGCTAAGGTTATTTTTAGCTAAGATTTCATACTGAAATGCATTTCAATTGTAGATTTGAAAAATTGTGCCTCCAGTATAGGCTTAGAAGAGTTGTAGTGCCATGCTGTGCATTGTTCAGGACACGTCAGGGAAACACCATCCAGTTACAGCAGAAGTTAAGTATTAGTACCTCAGAAATTATATGAAAGCATTAAAATTCCTTATGCTTAAAATAATGTTTAAAATCCACACTTCTCATACGTAAATTCAAAGGCACAGCTCCTTAGGATAATCGAACTGTTATATACCAGGTTGTGTAAATACCCTCCCCCATTTAGGAAAAGAGGCTTTTATTTGCCTTTAGGTTGGAGTTGCACAGCCATGACAGCACATCATTTGTTGAGTTTTTCCCTTTAGAGGGTCTGTTTTTCTCCTCTCAGCATCTCCTCACTTTCAGCTTCAAAACTGACACATGGAGAGTTCTAGAATTTTAACCTCTGCCTGCCTGAAAAAAACCCCTTCTGGTTTCCCAGAAAAACCTCTGCTTATATTTGGTTAAAGTCTTCTTGTATCTTTAAGTAATTTGTTTAATTTCGTTTCATAAAAAATATGGATTTTTACACAGATATGCACTGATAGGACAAAGGGAAATGGTTTTAACTAAAAGAGGAGAGATTTAAATTAGATGTTAGAAAGGAATTCTTTACTCAGAAGGTGGTGAGGCTCTAGAACAGGTTGCCCAGAGGAGCTGTGGCAGTGCCAGCCCCAGAGGTGTTCAAGGCCAGGTTGGATGGGGCTCTGAGCAACCTGGTCTAGTGGAAGGTGTCCTTGCCCGTGGCAGGGAATGGATGATCTTTAAGGTCCCTTCCAACCCAACCCATTCTGTGATTCTGTGACTTAGAAAGTGACATTAAATTATGTGAAGGGTATTAGGCATTTATCTTGGTAGCAGAACACATGTCCACAGAGCGCACCTTAAATTTTTCTGGTGTGGTTTAAGTGACATGTTGCTAAAACTAAACTGGTTTTTTGCAACAATTGAAAATTATATTCAAGAAGGAGATGGTATCTGGTGGAAAACGTCTCACTGAAAACCAAAGCATGCTGTCAAGGTACAAGTTATGTATCATTTCTAAAAACTTCCATTCAGCCTAAGCAATGTACATTTTAATACAGCCAAACACAAGATTGTCTATCAAGAAAGAAAAAAGATTGTAGACTGTGTTTACAGGAAATATGACAACAATATGGTCCTGTACACAATGGGAAGAGTAGAAACGTCCAATATATGGAATAATTGTAGAGAATATCACGTGGTACTTATGGAGAGACAGTGGTGCTGCCATACAATACGTGCATGCAGAGCATATTGCTAGAGAGTGTATCTTTTCATGTTAGTACTTTAGAAGAGTGGAAAAATTTTTAATAGGATAAAACCCAGCTATAAAACTATTTGTATGCATTGTGAACATGCTTTCTATTGAATTTTCTAGACAATAGGATTTAATTAGTTAATCCAAGTGATTGCAAAAGTTGGTATGCTGTCAGAAGTACCTGCCTGGTAAAGAAATTAGCATAGAATAATTATTTGAAAAGTAGACACACTTACCCTGTGACTAAGATATTTATAATAAAAAATCAGTACGCTTTAAAACATAATTTAACAATATAAGCACAATTGTCTGCATTTATAGCCCGTGAGGGCCTACTGGCAATTATTACTTCCCTATTGCTTCCTAAAGAAAAAGAATCAGTTTCATTGTTTCATAATGCAAGTAATATAAGGAATTAATATCTGTTCAGTTTTGGTTGTTTGGGGTTTTTTTTAGCTTTCACAGTTGAGCATTTTATCAGTAGTCTTTTATAGTCACATCTGCCAAGATTACCACTTGACTTGAAAAAAATCCCAGTCTGAAACATGAGTTTTTGTAAAGACGTATGGAGGTGTTTGATAGATGGAAGTTGGAAGGAAAGGATTCCTAATGGAGTACGAATGGGAAAATGCTGACTTCAACGAACACTGTGAGCAAGTGCCCCTTCCAGTAGCAAGTGTTGTATCAGACATTTTGCATTCTGCTTTTTAGAGTAGCATTTCTATGATAATTAATGATTCATATAAGTGCTCTGAGATTACTTTTTGTACTGGAGAGGACATGGTGTTACCTGGAGAGTTTATGCTCCTAAACAGTGTAACAGCCCAGGGAGAAGAGCTGTGCCCTCAGGAAAGGTGATGTGCAGGGGTGCAAATCACCAACAATCTGCGTCTAAGGCTAAGAACTCTTGGACGCAGATTGCTGGTGATTTGATTAATTTAAATTTTAAAATACCTTAGTTGTTTTAGATAATCGGTCATGACTCACTGTTTTTAGTATCACTGTGCAAAAGTGCTGGTGAAAAATGAGACAAATTTGAATAAACAGAGAAATAATGAACTCATAAGTCAGTTTTTTGCTGCCCATCTTACTTAACATCTTTACCTCTAGCAACAGTAAGGAAGGGCCTCAGACCTGGTTTTCTTGTTCCTCAAAACTTCTCAAGATAGGGCCCTTCAGTAGGTTTAGTACCATTTACAGCAGGATTTTGGAGAGCATTCAGTGGAGTATGTGAGTCAGTCTTTATATCCATACATTTACTTTTTCATAAAGCACTTGCTTATAACTTACCTGTAAGTTAAAATAATATGAAATTAAATTTATAAGTCTTTTAGAAATATAATCAAATGCAGAGGCCTTTTTACACTGGAGTTACACTGCAATTAAAGCAGGATTTTGTGGGTTATTTAAGATTTCATTGCTACAAGTGAATCTTGCAAATAATTAAAATGAATGTAGCACAACTTTTTCCCTTCCCCTTCACCCAGACCCTGTAGAAGATAGAATAGAAAAGTATTTTTAATTTAAAAGTAATAGGCAGTAAAGTTGAAAAGTTCAAAAAATAATTCTTTATGAGGTTGATATCCAATTTTAACAAAATTTCATATATGCAGTATTCTGTTACTTTTTCTGTTCATTGTTTAATTTTGCCTGTTTGGGGATAAGCAGTAGCAGTGGGAGAGCTCAGTGTCTGCACGTGGCTGTAGAGCGTGGTTTCTCGTGCCTAATGAGAGGTAACAGTGGGAAGGTGTGTATGCTTCTAAATATGATCTGTGTATTCTTCCCTCTGTCCTCCTTTGCAGTTAGAATTGTGTTTACCTTTCTGGATCCTCTCTAAGCTTATTTCAGGTGAATGAGAGGGAAGGGCTTTTCTTTTTTTGGTGAACTGTAAAACCCGTCCTTAGAAGTTTATTAAATTAATGCTAGTTAATACTTTTCTACTTGACGTTTTTCACTGATGACATGCCATGTTTTTCAGTATTGCTTTTATATCACTAAATCAGGAAAAGGGGCAAATATTTGTTCATGGGAAATCAAAGCTAAAAAAACAGAGCAAGTCGTCAGTTGTCTAAATTTCTTACTGTACTGACATAGCTATATTTATAAAAACTAAAATTTTTTCATTGTACCTTGATCTTTAGGCAAATTGTATTCTTCTTGTTGCTTTTACAAGCTTAATTTGATTGGTTGTAATGGTGAAAAACAAGCTGGAGGGTTTTTTTTTAAATTTGTTTTTATGGTTGTAAGTTTAAACTTGAGAGCTTGTTTGTAGATGTCTTTTTAAAGAAGAAAACTGGAGATACAGCTCCCTCTGTCTGTCCTGGGAGTACCTCTGCTCTGGTGTCTTTTGAGAGCACCTGAAAATGATCACAGGAAGAGCATCTTTATTGTCAACATGAAGATGCAAGATAAAAACATGGGGATAACTTGTTTTACAGGTCAGTAGTTGTTTTAAGTTACGCTAACTGGAATTTTAAAAGAACAAAGGTCACGTTCTTATCTGAAAATACTTCAGTGAAGATACCTAATTCAAGAGACAGAAAAACAAACTTGTGCAGTTTCTCAAAATTTATGATTATATTATTATTAGAATAAAATACATATGTATAAAAATTCTATCTCTTCTTTAGTGCCCATACAATTTTTGCAGATATAACTGGCAAATATACTTCATGTTTTTGACCATTCATTTAAAAAATATGCCTAAACAGTGAAACATTACGGAATATGTTAGAAACTGGGATGAAAATAAATGACACTATGTAAATCACATCTTAAAATTCATACATGCTGGAATACCTAAATAAAAACTTAGGTTTTATGTACTCCATTGTCATCTCTTCAGTTCGTCTGTGGATGTGATTCTGGCAAAGAAAATGTAGTCTGTCTGTGGTTTATGTTTGTACTGAAGGTATACGAGAGCTCAGAATAGGTTTCTGCTAGACTTACGATGTTATTAGAACTTTATATTAGCTGTAATTACACTAATAATATTAACATAGCAGCATAGCATTAACAAGGTCATAACACAAGTTGGTAACTGTAAAAAAAACTTGAAGCATCCTGATAGCTTGTACGCTAAAATGTGTGGAAGCTTAGTAATCACTTAGTCATCAACAATTCAAGCTAGAAAAGCTTCTTTTTTAATTTGAACATATTTTAAGCTCATCCCTCCACATCTTTCTTGTAAATTATATATATGCCTTTTTTAATCAAGTAGTTTCACGCGGAAGAACATCTCTTGTAGACTTTGCTAAGAACTGAAGTAAGAAGTATTGACAGTCTTGGCTGATAAGCATCTGAAAATGGAGATATTGTAAAAACTGTTTTGTAATGTTGTGCAAAAGTTATATTATCAAGAGTAATGACACATGCATGCTTGCTAATACATGCACAGTCTGCGGGCCTAATCCTGCAGCCTTTACTTGTGGGTCCAGCTTTGTTATGGAATGATAGAATTGTTAAGGTTGGAAAAGACCTTTCAGGTCATTGAGTTCAACTGTTAACCCGGCACTGCCAAGTCCATCACTAAGCCATGTCCCCCGGTGCCACAGCGACAGTCTTTGAGTACCTCCAGGGATGGTGACTCAACCACTTCTTTGGGCAGCCTGTTCCAGTGCTTGACAATATGTAGGCCTTATTTCTAAAGTGTCCCATTTTTCATAGTTGTGATAGAAACAAAAATTGAAATCTTGGTAGGCAATGAGAGCTGGCAGGGCAGAAGTGAAGGTCAGTAGGCTGATTGTGAGCCTCTTTGAAAGCAGAGGGGACTTGAAACTCTGCAAAACAGGGTCCACTGAGTATGGGGCAGTGCAGGCCGGCTGCCAGCCCTTGTATGATAGTGACTAAATATGATAATGCTGAATTAAAACAGCTCTTGATGTGGAGGCAGGTTCACTGGTATATAGTGTACTGCATTCCAGAATGGCTTGGTAATGGTGACGGTGGGTTTTAGAAAACTAAAGTTAGGAAAATACTAATAAAAAAATCCTTGGAATTGAAGCTTGCATATTTCTTTTAAGTGTCTCTCTTTGGGAGGGCAGGAGGATGGCAGAAAAATTATTTGAGAGGAAAGGGTATTTAGTCTCTAGTGTTTCTGTGCCTGTTAGAGATATAAGAAGTTTCCACTGTTGTAAAAAATACGGGCTCGATACCTAAAGCACGCATCCTATAGTTATCACTGTTACTTGGGCTATAAAAAACTATCAGGTGATGTGAAATTATAAAATAGTAGATTAATTAAATGAGCTTGGCAAATGCCCTACCATGTATTTGTGCTGCACTTAACAGTATTCTAAAACAAAGGTAATTAAGGGATGACTAGGGATTTGTCACACTAGCCTTTACTCCAGGAGCCTGCCAATTTTTCATGTGTGCATCTTAAGTAAGCACAGCAGCACTGGGCTGCAGCCTGCACACCTGGGCAGGAACGCTGCTGTAGCCGATAGTGTGATGACTGACATGGAGATTAAAATCTCAGCCTCCCCTTAAAGTGTTCCAATATCTTACTTTTTAGAGCACTGACTTAATGCTTTATTAATAGATCTCTAGTTGTTTGGAAAAGAACATATCGCAAGCTGAGCGTAGGGGGTATTTTCTGGTTGCTGTTTGAACTTGATAACTTTTGTTCCTCCAGGCAAGCTGGCTATTGTTCTTTTAAAATTAAGTGAAACCAGCAGCAGCAGTCAACATTTGTCTCTGAGACGAAAAATAAATAATGAATTTAATTGCAGTGACCATTAGACCCAGTTATATTCCAAAGGGAGTGCAGCCCTCCATAAATACCACATTTCGCAATAATTCAGTAATTCAGCAGCATATTAAAAATACTCTTTCACAGTTTATACACTCCCATAGTTAGCAAATATTTAACTTGACCTAGTCAAGTTCTAGCTGTTTTCAGGATTCTGTTTCATTTGAGCACTCTTTGAATAGAAAAAAAATGTTACAAAGTAGCTGGTTTTCCAGAGAAAAGGCAATTCATTCTTTTTTTCAAATACAGTCTTAAGCAAAGAAAACATTGCACTTTTAAGTTTTTTTTTAATTTTGATGAGGAAATAAAGATCTAATAACTTCTGCCATAGTTTCTCCTTTGAAGTAATTCATTGTTTGTTTTAGGGATACAGAATTAATATTGTCTACTAAATAGAACTACTGACTATCATGTTCCCTCTTACACAAGGTGCCACCTGAACTGGCATTACTCCCAGTCACTTCCTATAGCCTGCAGAATAACAGGCATTCCTCAGCATGCATTCACAGTTTGTTCTTCTTAATTTAATAGTGAGGCTGTATAGTAACTGTGCTTAACTTAGGTTTTCTTTTCTCTAAGCAAAATCCTCACTTGTAATTTTGCTTATTCTTGCATATAAAAATTATGAGATATTTCCGTGTTCAAGACACTGCATCAGATTCAGTGCTGACAACACTCATTACCTTTGTTATTAATGATGCTCCAAGTTTTCCCATGGGCATGAGAATATAAATTTTCCTGAAACATTAAAGCTGAATTCCAGCCTTCATGGCAGCAGAGAAAACCATGCAAATTCAAGTCCCTTATCTTTCCCATAACTATGTATGATAGTCAAGTATAATCTTTCTGTATTTCCCCTTTCCATTTTCCCTCTTTCTGTTTCCCTCCTGTAAGTTTTACTTTTTCTTTTCCTTTCCACCCTCCACCCACTCCCGTCCCCTCAGGATAGCCATGTCACTTTTGGAGCCTTGCTTTTGATTTTTAAAAATTTCTGTTCTTCCCATCCTCCCCTGCCCTCTGTTAGCCACTCCAGAAGGTGTGTACAAAGGTTGGAAGTGGAAGAAAAGAAGGCTTGTTGCTTCATCCTTCTTATGTGTGATTTATCACCTCGTCAGATCATCTTCAACACACAAATTTTTGCTCTCTGAAGCATAAAAGCCTCTCTTAAACATGAACATTTACAAACACATCCTTAAAAGTATTTCTTACACTCTATATCCTAGTAAGGTGATAGATTGTTGAATTAAACTATTGCATGAAAATATTCATAAATACAGCTTTGTAATCACAGTTTTTCCCAATGAGCAATTTCCTTAGTCTTGAAAGCCAGGTTTCCAGAGGAGATCCTTGAGTGATGGGAGGCGTGTTGCCAGAATGAGATTGACAGGGCTTTGGGGAGCTGGAGATTTGGGGTCCATAGTTTGCTAGCTTCTCATCCTGTCCCTAAAGCAATCCTGCATGACAAAGCAGCAAAATGTTTGAATGTGGCTGGGTCTGGCTGTCAGCCGCAGCCTGCAAGGATTGTTCGGTGATATTAAGAGCTGGAGGATACCTGTGGCGGTACACGGTATAATTGGTGATTGTGCAATTTAAAGTTGCCTTGGGTAACAGTAAAGATTGAGGGTTATTATTGGATGGGGAGAATCATTTCATCATTCTCAGAAAGAGTAATGCACATGACTTTTCTTGGGCAGGTTAAATTGGAGGGGTATATCTTCTGCAATGGAGACAAGTGTTTAATTTGAAAGATAGTTCTTTGGGAATATCACTTCCAGAGATTAAAGTTGAGATATAATTCAAATTGCCTGAGTCATGCTTCCATTTTTTTTCCCAAATTATGCTACACTGGTGGGCAGTTACCAATTATATGGGATCTGTCCCTATGTTAAATCCAGCAGCTTGAAAGGCTCTAAGGCTTTAAAGTGTTGTTGGGGGAAAAGTTGAGAAATGTTAGAATGTGTGACTAGTATCCAGCTGGCTTTAATAATTATTATTGGCTCTATTTGCATTCACTGCAGCCACTACTTCCTTTCCAAAATCCAAGGAGAAGGGAGTTGTAGCCCACTGCATGCCCTGACAGCTTTTTGTGGCAGAAAGGGGCAATGGCACAAAAATAACATTTTTCTTATCTCAGCAAAATGCAGAGGTAAAGTGTAGGCAGGCCTGAAGAGTTTTGAGATGCCTGAATGTGACATGAAAAGCTGTGATTTCACTTAAAATAATGATCTTAAATACACACAATCTGTAATTACTTGATACGAATTTGTTTTAATAACTCATTTAGTAAAACCTGTGCAGATGAATGTTACTCCTGGAAATGAAAGCAATTTAGTTAAAGCAGAGCTATTAATCCTTGTTCAACAAAAATTTATTAGCTTGACAAAGGCTATGTTGCAGCTGGGGCAAAGAAACCATGTCTCTCACACAACCTTTTTCCTGAATGGGCTAACCTGACTCTGTAGCAGCTTGGGTTTCTATCTGTGATATTCTACTTAATAGCATGTCAGCTGACTTGCAAGTATGTCAAACTGTCGTTAAATGCCAATTCATGTTTTATCTTCAACTGTTTCCTTTGCACTGTCTGCAGTTATCTTTTTATAGCAATTAGAGCAACTATCCTTCTATTTAGAATTATTTAAAGTATTATGTGCTGAGCAGCAGAGGAGCACACCACATTAAAATAATTCAGAAAGAGGTTGATGAGTACCGTTTTGGCAAATACAATAGTTTGGGCTTTGGTCCAATAGTGAGTTGTTTTGGTCCAAGAAGGTTAAAGACTCTTAGAACCCTGTAGTCTTTCATGTGAAATGACAACATAGCCCATCTCCAGCAGCCTCTCAATAACTGTTTTTCATCTCTTCTGAGTTTAATCTAATGGAGGCTTGGTCATCTGTGACAGATGTCTGTAAATACAAAACCCTATTGATCTAGGGTTCATTTTATGCAGATATTAGCTGGTAAAGATGTTAGTGCTCCTCCGTACTGAATGTAAAACGTTTTTTCTATCAAAAGAGAGAAAAGATGAAAGTTAAGGGGGTTTTGGAGCGTTTTTGAATAACAGAGGTTAATAGGCTGGGAGTGTGTGCTTTCCTTATTACCCTTGCTTCTTTCCTCTCATCTACACTCATCAATAAATAAATAAGTTAATTAAAAAGCTGTTTCTAAGGGACAAAGTACAGATCCTTAAGACATATCAAAGTCTCAGTAAAAAAATTAACCACTGGCCTGAAGAAATACACACAGAGTTATGGATGGATGAAAGCCCTCAGCTTTGCTGGTTTTTATTGTTACAATGGGCTGCACACATTCCAGTAATAAATGAAGGGTATATCTCTCCGCCAGAAGCTGTTAAACCAGTGAGCCCATGGCAAGGCCTATTATGCAGAAAAAATAAGATGAAAATCCTACTTGCAAAAATATCCAAATATTCATATATATACTTAATCATAATCCTGATATTTTGGAAATGTTCCAGATCATCAGGATGTGTAGGAAAAAATATTCAGAATCTAATTAAATGCCCATAAGAGATTCTATCTGATGTTCAACCAACAGTTTATAAAATGTGTGTGTCTGCATGCAGAAATGAGCATATTATTTAATATTTTAACAAATTATTTAATGCATTTTGCCATGTTTTATTTTTATGACCTCTCTTTTCTGCATTGTAGGCTGCCTGTGACTGTTCTGCTCACCCAGGCGTCCTCTCCTTCTCCTTGTCCATCACGACCTTTGCAGACCTGACCGCTGGTGGCAATTCTGTTCTGAGCTTTCTGCCACAGTCCAGGTTTCTGTGCCAGCAGGTGTACTGGCGCTAAGTGCTCCTCTTGTGAGGTTGGTGTGGATTGCCTTCTGTGTTTGGAGAGTAGCTGGTCAGAGGCTGAATAGTGCAGGTGGCGTGTTGTGCTTCCAGCTCAGCCGTGTGCTGGTGTGTCTCCAGGGCTCGCAGCTGGTGAGCGCTCTGCAGGGCAAGCCCAAGCGAGCTCCAGCCCACTCTGTGTCCTCGACTGAAAAAGAAGGTGGAGAGCTTCCATCAGTGAAGGGCTGCCTTGGTGTCCCTTGAGAACAAAGCAGCGTTCCACTAGAAGTAACCAGTTCTGCTTGCAAAATGCAACTTGGACTCTGGTGGATGTTTTGTTCGTGGTTCTTCCTCATTTGGCTTATCTGCAGGGAATCAATTAAAAAACTTCATTGAGATCAACACAGGTCTTTGAAAGGGACTTGTGAAAAAGTCCTCATCTCTATCTTTGCACAAATTAATAAATGAGCTTAAATACTGATATCTCTAAGAGAATTATTATTATAATATTATGTGCTGTTTACAGACAGGGTAAGTAGGTGCTCATATTCAAGTACAGCCCAACATTGCAGGCAGCTTTAATGTAGCTGGGTACAGTAATTCACTCAATCCACAACAATGCATTTTGTGAAGAGTAAATTAGAAAAGGAATAATGTTTATTTCTTAACAAGCTTCACTCATCTTGATGCCTTAGGATTTTAGCTTTTATATTTTCATATATTTATAATCCTGCAGTTCTTTAGTGTGTAACTCTGAGCTCCATGTAGAGTGTTAGCTACTGCTTTTCCCATTTTGGTCAGACACAACCATTCCTCTCTAGGCCTGAGAATCAAGGACATCTCACTGTCTCAGGCCCTGAGAAAGGCGAACAAAAGTGAGGTGGGGGAGGGCAAACTGGGAGAATGGGACTGCACTGCCTGAAGCTGTAATTGGACAATTAACCTCTGATATGCAAATGGACAAAACTTAAATCTGTCCGAAAAACATGCGACTTTGTCCATCT
Source organism: Callaeas wilsoni (assembly GCA_013398955.1). Classification (NCBI taxonomy): domain Eukaryota; kingdom Metazoa; phylum Chordata; class Aves; order Passeriformes; family Callaeidae; genus Callaeas; species Callaeas wilsoni. Next base: position 5,169 of record VWPU01001686.1, on the reverse strand, counting down.
TGGGTGCAGTCTCTGCGAGACTCCTGCACTGCCCAAGGTGTGCCCTGTAAAGGCCTTTCCATAAATCCCTAGCCTTTATCCTTCCTCTCTGTCTAGCCTCTGTTCCAGGTCAGCCTCTACAAGGCATCAATCTGAGAATTAAAGATGCACAAAAGCTTAATCTGTTAAGTATTTTCAGAATAAATGTTTTCATTGGTCATTCAGGTGGTCATTCAGGATGTTTAAGCCTATGCAATAAATTAAAAATAACTGTGGTGAAAAGTTGGAGAAGTCCTCACTATTGTTTTCACAGGAGTCAACACATACTCATTAGCAGAGAAATCTAATTTTGCCTGCTTAGTTTGTAAAAAAATTAAATAAGCAGTAGCAGTCACAGAAGACAGAGAGTGGGTGATTGGTTCCTATTATTTTTCTTTTTAATACGAACGTGAGCCCTACAGCTTTGTGATTCAGTTTCATAATTTCCTCCCATTTAACCTAAGTGGCTGTTTTGGGAAAGATTCCTTTCCTTGAAGAATAGTTCATGTGTGGGTTTAATATGTTCTTGCAGAAATTTATTATTATTTTCTTTTATAATCTTGGCAGAGTTTCAGTAATTATATCTTACTTTCTTTATTTAAACTTTTCCAGATCTTAAAACCAACAGTGTTATCACCTGTTTCAGCAGTCTACTTTCTTTAAACTTTCAGGTATTCTTTTTTAAATGAATTAAATATTTATTTTAAAATAGAGTTGTGGTTCCTCTGCCTGTATAAACAAATTCTGGTCTTCCCATTAATAACAATCCATCTGCTGTAGATATTTCCAGTACACTGTAATGGGGCTCTTCCTCTTCTCACAAGAGAAGTACAGTTGTCAGATTGAGGAAAAATCTGTAGAAAGGCAAGCCATTGCTAAAAGTGGTGCAGGTTATTCCACAGGGCTGACGTTATCTGAAATAGCAAATAAGAGTATTTTTAAATTCCCTCACCTTCCAGTGCTTGTTAGGGGGATGAGGAAACTTCTGGTGCACTTCATCTCCTTAACCTTTGAGTGATTTCTGATGAGGAAAAAGGGTAAACAGCATAAATATGTAGTGATCATAAATATGGATAGACTTACACATTTATATAGCTATTTACAAATGGCATGCATATCGAGAACTGACTGACAACAAAGCTGTTTTTAATATAGTTACAATATAGTTTGTGCTGCAAAATTGTCACGGCACCAGCATAGTCTCAAAATGGTATCATAGTTCTAACTCCATCTTTATTAGCATGTTACTTTGTCTATAAAATAAAACCTTCACCATATTTCTAATAAAATTCTGGTTTATGTGTGTATGAAATACCTTCTGTTGAGTAAAGTATCACTTAAGCAGTAAAGTGCAAACTCAAGTAACTTGTTTGAAATTATGCTAATTACCACTCTTAAGGCCTTTATTGATGCTAAGGTTTTTAGATATAAACTGAGGGGATAAACACTTCGTCTTACACAGAGCAGCTTTCATGTGGTTGTACCATTCAGTTGCTGCTTCCCAAGAGCCAGGGCATTTCTTCTCAAATTCTCCCTTTTCCCTACATAAATCCTATTTCTCTCTTCTCTTCATGTTACTGAAATCATGCAGAACTTGTTGGAAACTACCTTACTGATAATGAGAATATTGCACCTCTTCAAAATGATGACCATTGCAAAATGCAAAATACTTTCAGTCAGAATGCTGAAGGAAATAGAATTGCTTGTGTATCTGAAAGCAAGCATAGGGTTTTTCAGATTTTAAGTAGAAGCAAAGAAAATTCTGCTCTTCTTTCTGTACCTCAAAATTGAGATACAGGAAAAATAAGTGAAGGAGGTTTTGGCCATTTCTCCATCTGTGTTTCATTTTTCTTTAGATTTCAGAGAAGCTCTGCAGGAATTTTTTATCAAATTTCCATTTTACAGAGGTAGTTGTGACAATTATGAAGAGTGCTGCAATGGCAAATACCTTCTGAATTCTATGAATTTGTTTACATCAAAGGTCTCACACTGTAGGATTCTGGATGAATTCTACATTTGTTGTTTACCTGAGCACAAAGTTTATGTATCTGTGCTGTTTTAACGAAATAAGTTGTATGTGTATGCAGGTGTATATCTAGGTATGCATATAGACAATATGCATATACATGTACACCCCATAAAGAATTCTTTCTTCATTAATTAGCATGGCCATCTTTAGGGTATTTGAGAAAAAAAGGCCTCTTACTTCAAGAGGAAGAAGCCAGGCTAATGAAGGAAAGTTCCTGTGTCAGTAGCTTGTAAGCCCTTAAATGTGAACAGCAGTAATGGACTGCACTTGTCAATCTGCTTATTGCAGTATTGTCTTGTGTCTGTACCCATGTGGCAGCTGAGAGATTGGCTCACAAATGACCATTGCAAAGAATTGTGATGTTTGAATATAAATACTTGCAATGGGGAAGGAGAAAGATGGATGAAAATCTGGGGTGGTTTGAAGGGGAAAAAATAGAATGTAAGAGTGAATTTTATGGAAAACTTTATGTCAACGCCCGGGTTTTTCCAAAGAAGATGTGTAGGTGGTTTTCCCAATCAGACTTGATGAAGAAATGGCAGCTATCACGTAAAGAATTATTCTGTACTACAGGGGAATGAACAAAAAGAAGACCATTTCTCATTTTAGGTCACTAGATTATGTTGATCTCTGGCATTTATGTTTGATACATGAGTAGCTGGAAATGGAAAATGTTGGTAGAGTCACTATAGTCATCTACTTTTTCCCAGCTCTGTTCTGTTGGGGTTTTCTTTTGACAGTAGTGGTAACCACCCTACCCATTTTCTTCCCAGAAAGCCAAGGACTATTTCCTGTCTATGTTAATGTTTAATTAAAGACAACATAAGTCAATGTCCGTGTTTTTGCTGTGATGTGGCCATTGTTTGAAAGAGTCATGTATGAACCGGGATGTGGAGAAAATAATGGAACTAATTCAACTGAAATTACAGAACTGAGATGGCAAATGTTATTAAACTCCAGATTCTTCATCTGTGATGCTAAAAATGTGTTTCTTTTACCTTTGTGAGGTGATTTTGATTTATGTAGTGCTAATTTTGTAGTCTGTATAGCATGGCAGAAGTCAAAAGGAGGCCCTAGGATTTTTAAATTCTCTCCTGTAGTGCATAACTCATATTTACATGTGAATGATACTGCAGAGATGTTCTCGGCTGTAGCAAATTGCCAAAGTAAAGTTCCATGTTCTCCTCTCGAAAGACCCCACTTCTCTTGGACTTTCAGAGAGCTGTTTGTCCGTAATGCTGCTGCTGAAGAGCGTGCTGAGTCACACAGCACAAATGTAGGCTTTGTCCTCCCATGGCTGTATCAATTATTCTTTCCTCCTGTATTACTTAATGATACACCAACTCTTTCCACAGTGTGCATGACTCAGGGCTTCACCGTGCTGTTGCCCCTGAACTATTCTTCTCTTTCTGAATCACAGCTTGGAGGCTCGGAAAGGACTTGTTAGGGGAGATGTTTGAGAAGACTACATTGCACTGTGCTTGTAATATTAGGTTCGATTCTTAAAATGGCACTTCCGTTTAAACAGCTCTGTTATTAATACATTAAAGACTTAGTCTGGAAATGTTTAGGGGCTCAGCTCTAAAGAAACCACAGAAGTTCAAAGTTTGCATTGAACCTCTTGTAACCCCAAAATAAGTTTGAGAATCAGATGGGACGTTTTCCTCATTAGTTGATTTGACTGAGTTCAGAAACACTATGTATTAACCCTTCCATTCACGATTTTTCAGCATTTCTAGTTAGAAATAATAAGCTGAAGTGAAATAAAGGAAGAGCTGGATTTTGTTTATAAATTTTATTTGCAAAAGTTTAGTAAAAACTTAAAATTAAATACCCTGATAATCCACAGTTGCTCTTATCTTCATTTTTAGGTGTTTGAATGGCAGGCTGATTTCTGAATTTTTTTTAGCTTTTCTTCTATCAACAAATAAATTTAGAAAGTAATCTAATGTGAATCACTAAGACTTTTTAAATAAGATATATGCAATTTGTATCAACCTACATAGCCTACATTGCTCATATATTACAAACTATTTTCGTGCAGGTTCTTCTCATCTTGTCCTACAAATTTGCAATGGCTTTAACATAAGGAAGGCAAAAAAAAAAGATGGAGGAAGGAAAACCAACAATATTGAGGTTTACCATCACTTTAAATACTGAACCTTTTAACAAAGGGTTTTTCAAAGTATACTGATCAGATTTTTTATTTTATCTAGTGGTAAGACACTGAAAGGTTCAGGGTTTAAACCCAACATTAATGTTGCAACTTTAGTAATAATATACACACAACCTCATTCTTCTGTCTTTTTGTTTGGTTGGGTTTTTTTAAATTTTCCTAAATGATAACACACACTCATAAAAGTATTTTTTATGATCATTCAGACTGTAAGAGTCTCTTGCACATCTTTGCAAAGAACTGATAGAACTAGCATATACTGTGTTTAAAGTAAACCTTAAAAACCAAATTTTCCAAGCTTTGCTACCTGGATTCTGGTCAAGATCATCTCTGTAGCAACGCAGCTTTGATGTTTCAGGGTCAAACACATGAATAGACTATATTTTGACAGAAAGAGCATGTCTGTGATGAGGCTGTAGGTGATCAAGCAGCTGGTTTGGTACCTCCCTGGATGTGTCTCCACAGAAGTTGGCCCAGAGTCCTTGCTAGACGCTATTGGCAGGTTCAAGTTGGAGTTTTGTGTGACAGCAGTGTGACCATAGACACATAAATCATGTTGGGTGTCCTCCAGACTACTTCCTGAACTAGCCAGCTCTGATCTGGTGTTGATAAAAGTGTATAAAGGGAATCCACATGGGGAGTAATCATGTATGTGGAACCCCTGGACATGATCCTCTGTTGGCAGTGTTGGGGAGAATTGGACACAGGACTTGAAGGGATACTAAGTAAGTTTGCAGATGATACAAAATCGGAAGGAGCTGTTGACTCCCCCAAAAGCAGGGAGGCCCTGCAGAGAGGCCTCAACATGTTAAAGAGATGGGCAATCACTAACCATATGAAGTTCGACAAGGTGCCAGTTTCTGTCTCTGGGATGGGGCAGCCCTGGTTGTGTGTATGGACTGGGGAGGGAGAGGCTGAAGAGCAGTGTATTGGTTTGGCACAGCCT
>VWPU01001685.1:0-28698 GCA_013398955.1 Callaeas wilsoni | reverse complement strand
CGGCGGCCAGAGGCACCGGGGAGCCGAGCCCGGGCGCGGGGCGGCGGAGCCTCGGGCTGCGCTCGCCGGGAACAAAAGGCTCCTGCTGCCCGCCCAGAGCGCCGTGGCCCGGGCTCCGCGGCACCATGGCCGGCTGCGAGCCCCGCCGCGCCCGGGCGCTGCTGCTGCTGCTGCTCCTCGCCCTCTGCAGCCTGAGCGCTGCCCAGCCCCGCCGGCGCCAGTAAGTACCGGGGCCAGCCCGGGGACCCCGCGGCAGCATCCCCGGGCAGGGCGGCGAGGGGAGGACCGGCTCTGCTCGGCCAGGGCTCCGCGGGGGCTGCACCGGCCGCGGAACAAAGCCCGCGGAGCGCCCCGGAGGGGTCGCGGATGGAGCGCGGCGCTCCCCGGCAGCGGCGCGTTCGTCCCCGCCGGTGCCGGAGCGCGGGGAAAGGGCGACGAGAGAAGAAAGCTCCGGTGCGATACCTGCCTCCAGCCGCTCCGGAGAGCGGCCGCGGAGCTTTTATCTGCTAACAATTATTTAAGGAATCCGGCTGCTGCGGTGCTGGGGGTGGTTGAAGGTAGCGCTGGGCGCTCCCGAGCAGCGTGTGAAGTTTTTTTGTTTTTTTTTTGTGGGGAAGATCAGCCAGGGAGAAAGTGCGGGGAAAGTTCTCTGACTTTTAGAAATTGAATCCGCAGCTCTTTTCCAGTATGTTTAGGTTAATTTTGGTTAAAGTTTGCTTTGTTCTTTATCTCTGCCTTATTATAGCCCATCAGCATCGTGAATAGCTGCATTAACTGAGTGCCATGGAGAACTTATTTTCACTTGCTTACTAGAAAATGTTTCACGTCCTGCCAAGTTTTGGTGTAACCTGACAGAGCTGCTAGTTAAATGTGCTTAAAGGATCTGTCCAGTCCCTGTCAAGTTAACTCTTTGATTGCCAAGTTAAATATTTAATTTTCAAATGCCACTTATTAAGAGATTTAAATAGTTGTATCAAGGGACTGGTACTTTGGAAAGAGTTTCAGCAATTCAGAACAATGTGAGTACATGTGCTTCACATATGGCACTGCAGTGCTGGGCTTATGACAGTTTAAATCTGATCATTTCATCCTGAATGCTGCTGGTACTCTTTCTCCCTCTGCAGCTAGATCAGCTGTCTCCCTTACCAAGGATTTGTGGGCTCAGTAGTAACTTTTTATTGTTATTTATTACCATTCTGATGAATTTTCAAACCTGGCAGCCATAAGGTTTTGAATCTGCAAGTACCCCGTGCAATTTAACTCGAATGCCACAGAGTTCTGAACTTCCTTTGGGGGTAATGGGATCTCCATGGCAATGAGGCCTGCTGAGAGAGAAACATGGGCTTGGAATTTGATAAAAGATTACTTGGGGGCTGTAAAACACCATCATCCTCATCCCAAAGTGATAATTAATCATGAGCTAAAGAAACCTGCCTCATGGGACTGTAGAAAGGCATGGGCTGAGAAACTGGGCTTGAAGAGGCATCTGAGGAATTGCCTCGTGTTAAAAAAATCCTTTTGGGAAGGAAAAAAAACCCCAGAAAGGTGTGTCATGAAGAGAATATAAATGTGTTGCTTCCAGCCCAGTGCATCAAAGAGCTCAGAGCCTGCAATGCTTTTGGCTGACACGTTCGTGGCACGGTGCCATTCACAGAGGAGTGGTGCAGATTCCATTCAGAAACTCTCGCATTGCAGCATCTACGGGAGGTCGTTTTGGGTGGCTTTAAAGCCCTCTCTGTGCCTTCTAAAATAATGCCTTCTGTAAACTTGCAGCATCTAATTGTTTGAACAAGAATGTGGTGGGAGAGCTGGGGATTTGAGCCCGGTTTTGTATCTGCAGTTTCTGGGCTGCTTCTGTATAAACTGGAAGTTCAGGTGTGTTGCATGTGTTGAGTCTGACGTTTAGAAAGCTCCAAAAATCAGCTCAGAGTCCCTTCACTTCTCCTATATAAAGCTGAACTATGAAAATGGAGCAATATGATTGAGTCAAAAATATCTAAATTGTTTCAAAGAAAGCATTGGCTACAAAGCTCTCCCAGAGATTCAGATATCTCCTTATTCCTTCATGAACTTCAGCTCTTTTATGATTAGGTGGTTGTATGTTTAGTTTGCTACATATAATAGATAAATGAATTTATTATGTAGATGCAATAAACATTGATATTACTGATTTTACTTAAATCCTAAGGATTTGTAAGCCGTTTGTAGCCGCTTAGGCTCTGTTTGTTCGTTTATACGTATTAGATACAGGCTTAGACTGCTGGTGGCCCCAAATGTGACCATACAGGGGCAAATATGTCACAGAATAGTTTGTTGTTTTCCTTTTGCCACACGAAAAGTGGCTCACAAACGAAGGTAACCCTCCCGTTGCTGTGTGTGTCTGACCACTTCCAATTGTGCTCCTCAGGGGTTATTTGATTGCAGCCCCTTCTGTTTTCCGCTCTGGGGTGGAGGAAGCCATAAGCGTGACCATCTTCAACTCTGCCAAGGAGACCACAGTGCAGATCCAGCTGGTGGTCAAAGGAGAGACGGTGTCCCGGAGCCACGGAACAGTCCTGGGTGAGCTCCTGTGGTGCTGAACTTGAGAACTGATTTAGCACTTCAGGTGCTGCAGGAGCACGCTGGTGTCTCCTGAAGGGTTGCTTTAGGTGACAGTGGAACCAAACTAATAATTGATTTGCTGCTGCTGCACCTCCTCAGGGGATTGTGCTAATGGGGTTTTGGTGTGCGTGGTCTCAAACGTGTAAGGCTGATAACTGTGGAGCATCAAGATGTACAGAGCCCCAGTGTAACTGATGCTCTAGAGTTTTATAGTGATTATACTGCCTTTTGATGCCTGAATATTTCAGTGGGGTCTATATAAGGAATAAGATAAGTTTATTTTGAAGAAAAATATAAAATCTACATCATCATCATCAATTTCTTCTCTCCAAAATGAGTGCTGGGAATACAATCTCCCCATCTTCAGGACTGGATGTTGCTGAGAGAGGTGGTAATATTTGTGTAGTTGGATAAGTCTTTAAAATCCAAGCCAGATACCTCTGTCCTGTGAGTAAAGATGTGTTTTGATTATGTCCAGCTTAACACTGAGTGAATTTACCCTGGTGAAAGTGAAGTCCAGTAGCCTTGTTGTACCACTGTCAGTAGTGGTGTGAGCTGTAGTGTACACAAGCAATCAGGCTCTTTAACCTTCATGTTTCAACCCTTCTGTGTGTTAAAACTGGGAGTTTTGTGAAAGCCATTCCCTTTCTTGCCACAGTTTGTCTCTGGTTGTATCCTCCTCCCCTTGTTGTCTTTGAACTGGCTGACAATTGCAAAGCAATCCAAAGGCAGTGATGCTGCCACGTGTGGATGGCAAATGCTCAAGAGAGCTCCTAGGTATGGCTGAATCCAGCAATCCAACCAGCTCCTGAGTGTTGGTTTTGGGAACTGGTTAAGTCCCAAAAGAGGCCAGGTCCCTTTTACAGCAAAACACTTCTGTAGGCACAGGCTGCCCTGTGCTGGAACCGCAGCCTTGGGGGTGCTCTCCACTCACAGAGCACTTTGCAGTTTACCTTGGGCAAAAATTCTAAATAAATGTGGACCAAGTTTATTTTGGAGAACTCTGCTGGGTCTGGCTTGCTCACCCTGCAGACTGTTTTACACAGAGCAGGAAAATTAGGAAATCATGACGAGGGGATACTGCAGGGAGCAGCTCTGGGGTGTGGGGTCTTCCCTCACTCAACTGCAAATTTCTAAAATCTTACTGCCTTATCTTGGAAATAACTCTGTCTCTCTCTCATATTTTAGATAAAGGAACAATTAAGCTGAAGGTGAGTGTCAATTATTTTAAGATATTTATGGGATGAACATATAAGGGATTTTCCCTCAGCCACATCAAGCATTGCTCTCTGGCACAAATAAATGTCACATTCTGGGGCACACACTGAGGAGGACACAGCCTTCACCAGAGGAAGAGTGGAGAGTGAAAACAGCAAAACTCAACCCATCACAGGTCACCTGCCAGGCCCTTACACCACTGAAGAAAATCAGTGGCTCGTGGCTCCACATTAATTTCTGTGTTGGGGTCATTTAATAAGAATGCTGTGTGAGTGAAGTGGGGGTTGTTACTTCAAGTGTTGGCAAAATGGAGCTGAACTGAAGAGCAAGCCCTTAGAAGTGTTGGTTTTCTTAACTTTGGACTTTATTTGGGCTTGTCATCTTTGGGAAGTTAAAGGGGGGGTGCTGGAACAAAATATTCAGTTGTGATCTGGATATGGAATGGTATTATCAGACTTTTTACCTTGTCATTTTTAATCTGAAGTAATTTTAAAGTTCTTGTTTCTCTGAGCAACTGTAAATGTACATGCATGCACTTTTTGTTTTGGGGACTTTTTTGTGTTGGTTGTTGGGGTTTTTCCCTCTGCTGCCAGAGCTGAGGGTTGATTTCCCCATGTCACACACCCTCTGTACTGAAGGTGCACATGTAGATCATAGATCAACCACCACTTTTCTTGAGTGATGAAGGGCAGAGGAGAACTTCCTGCCGTGTTTTCAGCATGAATTTACCTCCTTTGAAGTTTATACATTGTAGAAAGTCTAGTTCCTAATATTCCTAATTTTGTTTTCACTGCTAACACAGATTTACACCAAAACGCAGCAGGTGGCTCGTCTCACTCACTTCAATGTCAATTATATTCCCCAACAGCTCAGAGGCTTTTTCAGTGCCTTCCTCACCTCCTGGTCTGTTTTTTAGGTGCCTTCAGGGCTTCGTGGACAAGCACATCTGAAGGTTTGGGGCAACAGGCACCTGGCAGAGGAAGGGTACATTTTCCACAACTACACCACGGTCACCATCGACAGCAAGGGCTCCTCGGTGTTCATCCAGACGGACAAACCTGTCTACAAGCCCAAGCAGAAAGGTAAACCCATCTTGGACAATTTGCCAGATGCCAGGGCTGCTTCCAAGGATGAGCTCTTCTGTTCAGTCTCAGCTCTGGTGACTAATAAATTCCCTCTTTTCCTTTTTTAGTGTTGATAAACCTCTTCATGGTGACTTCCGACCTGAGGCCAGTCAATGACAGGGTAAAGAAAACTGTTTTCTTTGACACTGTAAAATATGATGGAATACTTGGTAGCCTGCATTTTATTCAAATGTACATCTATGCAGGAACAGAACTGGATTTTTGACCTATTTAGGCATAGCTTGTGATGGCTTGTTTTATTTGTAATTTAGCTTTTTTCACTTGGTCACATTCCTATTGGAGGAGAATACAAACTTTTGGAGTGCTGGCAAATAAGAGGCAGCTCTGCCAGAGCAGAGACAAGAATTTTTCAAAGACTTGCATCTTATTTAGGTAGTGCAAAGATATGTAAATTATTAATTTTCCAGTTAGATGTCTGAATTAAATGTGTGTTTCTCAAGCTGCTCTTAGCAAAGAGAGATGTTCAAACTCTGTCACTTTAGGTATCACATCTTGCTTATGTTGACTCAACACTTCAGCACAAAAAGCAGAAAAGTTGTTTCATAAAGCCTTTAATTTTTCTTTTTTCTTTCAGATTGAAGCTTATGTGGTGGTGAGTATCTGTGTGCCCCTCTAACAGGTATCCTGTAGAGGTACAAGGTTTGTGTAGCCTTTAAAGGAGCAAGTCTGTGTTCTTCCAGTCCATTATGGCCATTCCCACCTCTAACCTACGCAATTCTCTATCCCTGTGTCTTTATCTCATCTCTGTGCCTTGGTTTTTCTGCTATCACCAGCAAATATCCTTGTTTTCTACTTCAGTTTCAGAAATCCATTCCCTTTTTTCAGCCGAGAAGAATTTATTTGATCCACTGGGATTTATAACAGTGACAGCCCCACTCCCTCTGCCTTCTTTCCGATGCCCACCCGCTCCTGTCCCTCATCTGCTGGGCTGGTAGAGCAGGGCCACCCCCACCTCTGCACACAAACATTGTCATGGGGGACAGCAGAGATTCATGGCAAGGGAAGGGTGCTCCTGTCTTCTTCCTTATGAGGTGAATGAGAGGTTCCTTCTGTGTTTAGTCTTATTTTTTCTTTTTTTTTTTTTTTAACCACGTGTTTACCTGTCAGAAAGCAGAAGGATTTGCTCTTGTTTGCATTCAGCACAGATTTAAAGCTGACAAAACCAGCAGGATTCATTTCATCTGAGTTTGTCATTTAAAATTTGTCTTGCTGGTTGTGTAGCTCCCTTTAGGAGCAGAGGGAAAGTGTCTTCAGGGGTCAGTTCATCCCTCCCAGGACTGGTGTCTTAAGACAGGGGAAAGATCTGCTGCTTGACAGCGTTTACTTGTGTGCATTGCTTACAGGAGCAGAGCTCTCCAATAATCCCAGAAAGCAAATATCCCTGGTAAAGTACCATCAGAACGCTTTTGGCAGGTATTCAGTACATTTGAGCTGTTAGTGAAGTGTGAGTGTTATGAAGGGAAGTTCTTTGTTGCAAGCTGAATGAAGTGTGTGAGTGACGCTCATTTTCACTGTGATGTTTCTCATCCCTAAACCACCCCACAGGATCCTCGAGGGTCTCGGATGATAGAATGGAATAACCTGAAGCCATTTTGTTGTGGTAAGTTCCAGATTTTTTATTTTTTCCTCGGTGTGCTGTGATTTGCCTTTGCTCCTGCTGCCACTGAGTTGTGTTCAGTAAGGCTTGGCAAGGGCTGGAGACTGACAGAGTTCACAGAGTGTTGTTTCCTTTTTCAGGCATTGTCAATATGACTTTTCCTCTGTCTGATCAGCCCGTGTTTGGGGAATGGCTCATCTTTGCTGAGATGCAGGGGCACACTTACAACAAGTCCTTTGAAGTGCAGAAATACGGTGAGTCCCTTGTAACCCAGGCGCGTTTGGAAGAACAGAACACTGTGAAATGCTTTCACCTGAGATGAAACACCTGAAACAGTGCACTTGAAATGCCACGAGGAAAAATTCTTTAGAGCCATGTGCTTCAAGGGTGCAGACACTGCTAAGTGGGAGTTTTGCTGAGGTCTCCTTGCCAAGGTGGTTTTGGTTTGCTGCTGTTGTTGGTTGCTGGCTGCTGAGTGTTACCCTCATCAGCCACAGCCAGGGCCCTGCCAGGGCTGGGTGGGCTTTTGCTGTAACCTGGGCAATGAGATCTGCTTGAAAAGATTTTGCTGTGTTTCTTTTCATTGCAGTATTGCCAAAGTTTGAGTTGCTGATCGAGCCCCCTCGCTACATTCGTGACCTTTCGCTGTGTGAGAAAGGAACTGTCCATGCCAGGTAGGAGCATGTCCCAAACCAGGTTTCATTGCTGTGGATTGCAGTGCAGTCACTGCAGCTTGGATCCTCCCAGCTGCTGCAGACTTTTCAGATGATTTCTAATCATCATCATCAGATTTCTGATGTAAGAGCCTTCAAAAACATGATTTAAAAAACGATTTGGGAAACTTCCTGTGATACTGTTTTCTAGACGTTCAGATAATATGGTAATTGTCTTATATAAACCAGAAAAACAGAGACCAGCTGGAAGTTATTAATCATCTTCTTTGCATTTCAGATACACTTTTGGAAAACCAGTGACAGGGAAGTTAATTGTCAATATGACTATAAATGGTGTGGGCTACTACAGACATGAAGTGGGACACCCCGTCCTCAAGACCACCCAGGTGAGGGAGACCACGGACTCACCTGTGATAAAATGCCTGATCTGTCTTCTTTAACATTTATCCCACAGCTCTGTTTTGTGGCTGGTGAGAGATCAGAAAATAAAGGAGTAAACGTTATAACTGGGACCATCATAATAAAAATATTGCTTATTTTTACATGGTATGTTTATGATTTTAGATATTAGGAAGAGGCTCTTTTCCCAGAAGGTGCTGGGCACTGCCCAGGCTCCCCAGGGAATGGTCCCGGCCCCAAGGCTGCCAGAGCTCCAGGAGCGTTTGGACAGCGCTGCCAGGGCTGCACAGGGTGGGATTGTTGGGGTGCCTGTGCAGGGCGAGGGTGGGACTGATGATCCCTGGGGGTCCCTTCCAGCTCAGGATATCCTGGGATTCTGTGATTTTGTGGGATGAGAATTTCTTGGCATAGTATTAATCTGTCTTTAGAGCATATGAAGGGGAGGAGATAGAGTTAGTCCAGACTATGAGTAAGAGAGGAAAATGAAACTAACTTCCTTTCCCCCTTCCTTTCCCCCTTCCTTTCCCCCTTCCTTTCCCCCTTCCTTTCCCCCTTCCTTTCCCCCTTCCTTTCCCCCTTCCTTTCCCCCTTCCTTTCCCCCTTCCTTTCCCCCTTCCTTTCCCCCTTCCTTTCCCCCTTCCTTTCCCCCTTCCTTTCCCCCTTCCTTTCCCCCTTCCTNTTCCCCCTTCCTTTCCCCCTTCCTCCCAAAACGCTGCTGCATATTCCCACCAGGTGCCTGTGCTTTAGCTTTGCCTTCTGGGCCCTGGCAGGGTGTGAAATGTGAATTTGCCCTTCTGTGCCCCCGTCCCAGATCGAGGGCTCCGCTGTGTTCGAGGTGTGTGTCAGGGACATGATGCCAGCCGACGTCCCGGAGCACTTCCGAGGCACGGTCAACATCTGGGCCACGGTGATCAGCTCCGATGGCAGCAAGCAGGTGACCTTTGATGACTCCACACCTGTCCAGAAACAGCTGATCGATATCAAGTACTCCAAGGACACCAGGAAACAGTTCAAACCTGGGCTGCCTTACAAAGGCAAGGTGAGATTAGAAGCAGAGCCACGGGCATGGCTGATTTAAGGTTGTACTGACTTGATCCCAGCGTTTCTCCCCACCTGCCAGTGACTGGAATTGCTGATAATTTAAAGCCAATTGTTCTATAAATGCCCCACTGTGCAGGTAGAAGTCACTTACCCGGATGGAAGTCCAGCTGACAGAGTCACCATCCGAATTAAAGCTGAGCTCACGCCGAAGGACAACGTTTATACGAGTGAGCTGGTCTCAAGGAATGGCCTGGTGGAGTTTGAAATCCCCTCCATCCCCACAGCTGCCCAATATGTCTGGCTGGAGGTGGGTAAAAGCTCTTTATGGGATTAGCAGGCTTTAATGTAACTAATCTTGTCAAACCTGCACTTTATGAATCGGTGCTACAAGCAGGAAATCAGTGCCTCTCAGCTTCTGGATCTCAGCACAGCAAACACTGGCTCGTTTCGTGCTGCCAGGAGAACTGATGTGGATAACCAGCATGAAAAGATGCTTCTCCAAATACAGCTTAACGTGGTAGTAAGGGTCCAATATTTGGGGAGTAAAGATGTCAAGAGATGAAAGCTGGAAGGCATAAAATGGGACAAGAGAACAGAGGTTAAGAAAGATCACAGTGGGCTTTCTATGCATTACATCCAATATTTGGGGAGTAAAGATGTCAAGAGATGAAAGCTGGAAGGCATAAAATGGGACAAGAGAACAGAGGTTAAGAAAGATCACAGTGGGCTTTCTATGCATAACATTCAGATGTAACTCTTTTTTTTTTCTTTTTTTTTAAAGACCAAAGTGACAGCAATTGATGGGAAACCCTCTGGGGATCAATATCTGCCCAACTATTTGTCCATCAGCAGCTGGTACTCGCCCAGCAAGTGTCACATCCAGCTCCAGGCACCAGATAAACCTTTCCAGGTACGCTGGCTTCACATTCCATCGTGGCAACAGCTGCACTGCTTGGCTTAAAGTGCTTTGTTCTAATTAAATATTTCTGGACATTCCTGATGCTGGGATCCTGAAATGTTATTGTTTCCACTACAGAGGGTGAAGGAGCTGCACTTGAGCCAACAAATAATTGTTGAATGTGGGCTGCACAAGGTGCTGAGCAAAACACCCTCGATGCTCTGTGCAGCACCTCATTTCCAGTCCTTTCTGTTCAGAGAGGGGCTGGGTGTAGGCACGGAAAACACCTCATTTTTTCACGTTTGGATGTGTGTTCTGTGCACCTCCAGTAACACTCAGACGTGGATTGTTTGCTGAAAATGGTTGGAAGTGATGTTAGTGGGAGTGGCTGAAATACTGCAGATTAAAATCAAGGCTGTGCAGTCTCACTGGAACTTCCAGTTTAAATCTCAACTGAATCTGTTCAATCTTCCAGTTATTGAACGATGAACATGGTTGCCTTGACTTCTTTGGTAGGTTTTGTAGGAGCCTCTCTAAAAATGTCATCCTGCCCTACAAAAGTTGTTGTGATTTCTCTCCTATAGAAAAGATCTGATTTAATCATGATTCCTGTTACATAATGTTTTCTAGAGTTGTTCAGGGTTTCTTCTTACCCAAAAAAATGTTCTGAGGGTCTACATACTGCTCTGTTTAAAAAAAAAAAAGGTTTTTGGCAGCAAACACACTGAGATTTCTGTTATCAGCAGGTCTGCCAGGTTGGTTTCAGACTCTTTGTATCCAAATTAGACCTTTTTTTTTTAATCATTGCATTTCATGTAAGTTTAATGGCTAATTTAATCTTTTACAAGTTTCCTGAGGTATGGAAAGGGGATTATACACTGCTAATCTGAACACATTGTTCTTATTATAACCTGATTAGAACTAATTCTTCTGTGGGAAAGCTTGGAGCTGGATGACCAGCTGATGTGGGAACTGTTTCCATGCATTGCCAGCTCTTACTGGGTGTTCCAATTAGCTGCATTCATTTTTTAACGAATTGTTTCATCATTTGCACTGGGGAAATCTTAATACTTCAAATATTTGATGTCACGAGGCACCTCTTGGACTCTGTGGCATTCTCCCTGAATTTAACCATGAGCAGCCCCTTGTGTTCCAGTTCTGCCCTTTTGGTTTGTGCCACGTGTGCATTCTGCAGGGAGAACACTGCTGAAGGAAGAGCTTTTTAAAAACATTTATTTGGGATTTTCTGTCAAGCCCCAGTGGTTTTATTTTGGAGTTGTTCTGCTTTAGGTGGCAGGAGGGTGAGGAGGGGAAGGTGCTGAAGAAATCCTGCTGAAAACAAGCGTCAGCCACTCCTCAGATCCCAGAAGGAAGGAGTTTGTGCTCCTAGGGAAGTCTGCTGCTCCACAGAGTGATTCTTACCCATGCAGACATGAGCAGTGCTAATCCCATGACTGATGTCTGCTCTGCTGGGCTTTGGGGGATTTTGTCTTCAGGGTGCTCAGTGCTCGCTGAGCCCCTCGGGGTGCAGGGCTGCAGTGCCCCAGTGTGCTGCTCTGGAGCCTGTTGCAGGCATCAGATGAGTTTACCCAGACAAAAAAAAAGAAGCTTTCTTCTCATTTATTTGTGTGTTTGACGCCTCCCTGAGTGCCAGAGTTACAAATTGTTGTCAAGGCTTTGTGTAGTTTGAAAGCGTGTTCCCTCAGATTCATTCCCACTCATTTCATGGTTATGTTTGAATTGGTGTTTGCCACATG
This sequence comes from Callaeas wilsoni, assembly GCA_013398955.1. Classification (NCBI taxonomy): domain Eukaryota; kingdom Metazoa; phylum Chordata; class Aves; order Passeriformes; family Callaeidae; genus Callaeas; species Callaeas wilsoni. Next base: position 17,368 of record VWPU01001685.1, on the reverse strand, counting down.
AATGTAACCACGATTAAACTGCAAAGACTATCAAACACGCATCTCTTTTCACCCCCACCCCACCTCTTTCCTTTTTTTTGGGCTGGGCTACTGAAGGGGTGTCTAAAATTCAACCAATTCTGACAGCTGCTCTGTGCCAAAAGGCTTAACTTTCAGGATTCCAGAGATTCCTTTATTGTTTCATTAAAGCATGCAACCCCCAGCTCATTCTGCTGTAGGTTTGCAGGGAGTGGGGAGCTGAACACAGGCCCCTTTTTATTGTGGAGAAAGTCCCTGAGAGCAGTGCTAATGTAACAATGCACTTGTCAGTGCACACATTTGTTAGGAGAGGGCTCGCACCTCCTGTGGCCTGGAACCCAAAGAGGTTTCTGTGCTTTATCACCCAAAAGCATTGTAACAGAGCAGATTTTGGGGTTTCTGTCCCTGGCTGCAGGTGGGAGAGGAGGCCTGGATTGCAGTGAAGTCCACGTGTCCTTGCAACTTCACTCTCCATTATGAAGTGGCATCACGAGGGAACATTGTCCTGTCGGGGCTGCAGCCCAGCAATGTCACCCAGCAGAGGAGCAGAAGAGCCACCACACCCTTTGAGAAGAGCATCGACCTCACACGCTTCCCAGGAACAGGTAGCCAGCACCAGAAATGCAACTCGCCCCTATTTGCAGAGAAAAACGACGTTTCCACAAGCTTTTATTTTAATGTGATCCTCCTTAAAGGATACAGATAATTTTGTGCAAGAAAAATAGTGGAATCCATTGCCCTCAGTCATGTAAAAAAATGTTCTCCAAGAGGGGTAATTCTTGGAAAGTTTTCTTTGGTCTTTCTGCAGTCTTTCTCAGTTGAGCAAACTCTAATATTTGCTTGGAGTGGAGTGGCAGGGAAGTGTGTGGCAGGGCTGGGGCAGTTGGTTAAATTGCTTGAGCTTAAACTGAAAAGAGGATATTAGGTGGAAAGAGAAAATGAAATGGACTGATAACATGGATCAGGATAAAGGAGATCACAGCCCCCGGGGGAAGGGAAATGCAATGTGGACTCCTGGTTTGTGCAAGGAGTAACAGAAAGGCACAAATCTGGTGGGTGTGGGGAGCAGGGGGGTAAAAAGTGGTGGGATTGGAAAGATGGATGTGGATTTCCCCAAAGGAAAAGTCTGGCTGTCCCAGTAACCACCTTGGGATTTGGGGAAGGAGTAACAGGAGCCTCCCTCCAGCTACCCACCACGCTTCTGGCAATGTGTAATTTAGGATTTGTGATGATTTTCTGCACTGGAGGTTTGTTCTGAGCTGTTGCATTTGCAGGTTGCTCAGAGGCTTTGTGGTTGCTCTGTCATTGGAAGAGTTCAAGGCCAGGTTGGGTGGGACTTTGGGCAACCTGGTCTGGTGAAAGACATCCTGGTCCACAGCAGGGGGCTGGAATTGGAGGATCTTTAAAGGGCCCTTCTAACCTAAACCATTCTGTGACTCTATTTAACTACTCCAGTGATTCTCTGCTCTATAAACTGCGTAATCCTTTTTCAAACTCATTTATTCCATTTCTCTCATCAGCATTCTCCAGCAATAGATAACGTTTTCTGTTTATTTTAATGGCTTGATAACTTAATTGTGTGTTTCTTGGATTTTTATGGCTGGAAAAACACTGAGTAGTCCTTCCCTACCACCTTCTCCATGCTGCTCATTAAGTTATGAGCACTAATTACCTTTCACAAAGAGGAGAAAAAGGGAAAAGATTCTGAGCTCAAGAGAGTGTGCGACAGGAACAAGGGAAGAATGCAAGTCCTGGACGGGGAGTTCCGTGCCTGTCAGCATTAGGATGGGGCAGGAAGGCAGCGATTTGGGTAAATGAAGGTATTTTTCTCCACAGCTCCTGTCTCAGCGCCTCCCAGCACGGCTGCAGCAGAGGTGGAGGTGTGCGTGACCTTCCTGCGCTTCTCCGTCGCGCCCTCCATGGCTCCCCTGGGCCGGCTGCTCGTGTACTACGTGCGGGAGAACGGAGAGGGGGTCACAGACAGCCTGCAGTTCGCTGTCAGCCCCTCCTTTGAGAACCAGGTGGGGCTCTGCCCTGGAGAGGAAGGGCTGCTGTCCCTTACTCTGGTTTTTTGGGATGACTTTGAGATTTAACGGGATTTAACGGGATTTAGCGGGATTTAACGGGATTTCCCTTCCCAGGTTTCCGTGGCGCTCTCGGCCAACGAGACCAGGCCCGGTGACGTTGTGAACATCAAGGTCAGAGCTGCAAAATCCAGCTGTGTGTGCATTGCCACGGTGGATAAGAGTGTCTACCTGCTGAAGACAGGCTTCCAGCTGACCGCCAGCCAGGTTGGAAGGAGCTTTGAGCACTGGCGTCCTGTCAGCGATCCTCACGCCCTGAGGAAGCCGCCGTCGCGCCCAAGGACAGCAGCCTCTGCCCTCTCCCTGCAGGTGTTCCAGGAGCTCGCAGAGTATGATGTATCCGACGCTTTCGGAGCCCCAAAGGAGGAAGGGCACTTCTGGTGGCCGGGCATGTCCTCGCGCAGGCGCCGCAGATCGTCTGTCTTTCCCTGGCACTGGGACATCACCAAGGACGCTCGCTTCGCCTTTACAGTAGGAAGAATCAGCCTCCCTCCCTTCTCCCTGCAGCGTCTCTTTTGTGCTTTCGCGTTTGCAGGGTGATTTTCAGCTCCCTAGGCCAGGGCTTTTCCCCACACCAGAGCTGTTTCTCCAAGGGGCGTAGGATGAAAAGTAATTTTCGAGACCAGAGCAGAGAGATTTGAGAAACAAGGTTTGATTTTGGCCAGTCTTGGGAGGGCCAGTTATGCTGCTGGGTGAAGGAATTCCTGCTGATGCTCTGGAGAATCAGACGGGGACCAGAAGGTTCCTCCAGGCGTGGGGCAGCTTGCAGGTCTCTTCTGCAGCTGCTCTAACAGGGAAGGAAGGTGGAATGTGAGCCTTTCCTTGTAGCCTTTTGGACTCTCCTTTGGAAATCATTTCAATTTCTTTCCTGCCCTGGTTCTCCCAGCTTCTGTTGCCATCTGCATGAAAGACCTTTATATCCTTGATCAGGTTACTGCTTAAATGCTATATATTTATATTTACTCGGTGTGTTTCCATAGCTGAACCTGGCCAGATTTTAAAAATCTGGTTTCCTTTGATCTGTGCTGAGTATTTGAATCAACTTTCAAGTTGAGCATTTAAAACAAGTTGGGTTTTTTTTAACATACTCAGGCACTAATTCATTTCTTCATTGCTTTGCATACTAACAGTGCAGCCTTTTAAGCTGAAAAACAGTCATTTGTAGCTTTTAAGACATGCTACTATTTCCATGAGCTTTTTGCTTTGCTTTTGTTTAAAATGGGTGTTCCCTCATCTGTTTGAGAAGTTCTGCTTGTTTGCCTCTTCCTCCCTTCCTGCAGTTGCACAGCAGAGTCCATCCACGCTTTCAGGCTCTGCTCACACCCCTCTTCTGTGCCTTCCACACCACCCCAGGGTGTAACCTCAGCTCCCTGGGACAAGGAGAAGCCACGTGAAAGGCTGAGCTATAAATGTTTGATATTCTTTACACAGTCTTCTGCTACTTTCTCCTCTGAAATGCAGGCTGGCCTTGAGAGCCAGTGTCACAGCTCTCATCTTTGATGTTCTTTCCCTTTTTAATCCACGTAACTGCTGGTAGTGATGATCCTTGCTTCCTACAGATCCCCCATCTCTTCATTCTTTGTCCTTCCTGTGATTTTAGCTACATTGCTTTATGATGTTGCCTTAAACCCCAGAGGCTTTCACACATTCCCTCAGCGCCTCGATCTCCTAATCACAAACTCTAAACCCTCATTTCTGCCCACTCTAAATCCTCATTTCTGCTGCAGGAGCCACTGCTGCTTCTCCCCCTGGGCTCTCAGGGAGTTTTCGCTCTGATGCTGCTGCTTTTTTTTTCCCCCCCCTTACTGGGGGTTGCAAACCCTTGGGAAAAGGTTCGTTTTTGGGGCGCTGGTGTGAGTGCAGGGGCTGCACCCTGCACCCTGTGCAGGGGCAGAGCACATTGTCCAGCCGTGCCTGGGAGCTGCTGTCCCTGACCCGGAGCGTTCTGGGGCACAGCTGGCAGCTTCCTCAGCAGCTCTGTCCTTGCCCCGAGCGCACGATGCTCGTTTTGCTTGGCATCCCTGGCAGGGCAGGACGGGCAGTGCCTGGTGAGAAAGCTGCCTGCCCTCTGCAGCAGAGCACCCTGGAAGCTTTGTGTGGTCCTGTCACAACTCCTCCTTTTGGAGCAGAAAATCCAAGAGCTTTCAGTTAAGGAAAATCAAGGATCTAAAGTTGTTTAGTCCAGCTGAATTTTTTACAAGCAGGGAAAACATGAAGTGTGACTAGAATGCAAAGTGATTTTCAGGTAACCTTCAAATGCCTGGAATAATGAAAAAAATTAAAATCAGTGATGGTCTGCGGGAGAAAAAACGGACCCCGCACGATCCAATATGAATCCAGCAGAAGCCACTTTATTTCCCCCCAAGCACCCTTATTATACACTGTGCTCCCCCTGTCCAGGCGTCCACACATGACATGATTGGTAAAGCAATACACACACATAAAACATGGAATGATTTAATTGGATCCCTGGCTCTGTTCACCCGGCTACCGTGCATCTATTCACACAAATCATCAGACACTTTTCTATCTCTTGTTTACATTCTTCTGTGGTGCTGTTTCTGTCCTCGAAGAATCAATATTCTCTCCCTGTGTACGTTCTTTACGTGCTCTCCTCACTTTTTCCCATGGCTAGTGCACAGGTGTCCATTTTCTTGCAAAAACTCTGTCTCCACAATGGTCAATTGTTTGACAGCACCTGTCCTTATGATGTGAGGTAGGACAAGGATCTTTACCTCGCTTGCTAATTGCCTTACCTGTTAATTGCACCGTTAATTGTGGGAACTTTAAGCTGTAATGTTGTATTCTAGGGGAAAAATACGTGTAATGATTTTTTACCTGTCACACTTGCCCAGTAATGTTAGATACTGATTTAAGTGCATTTTCCAAGCAGACAAGAGCTTTCTCATAAAGCCTCTCCCCATGCACCTTCAAATTAACAGTCATTTTTATACAAAGCTTTAAAAAAATCCTCAAGATTCAATTGAGAATGTAAATGTTGAAATAAGATTGAGGGATTCTATTTAAAAAAAAAAAAAAATTGGTGCACATTCAATTCTTTTTTTGTCTAATTCTTTTTTTGTCTAATTCTTTTTTTGTCTAATTCTTTTTTTGTTTAATAATTCTTTTTTTTCCTTGCTGGTTTTTGTTTTGTGGTGTTGATTTTTCATTGTCTAGGAAACTGGCTTGGTGGTGATGACTGACATAGTCAGCCTGAACCACAGGCAGAACGGAGGGATGTACACGGATGAGGCTGTCCCAGCCTTCCAGCCACACACCGGGACCTTGGTGGCCACCATGCATTCCAAAATAGCACCAAGGTAACGTTTGGGGTTTAATATCTACAGTCTGTGATACTCCTGGCTGGTTTTTTTCTCTATTCTCAGCTCTTTTCCACCTCCTTGCCCCCAGGTTTAGACAAGGCAGTGATGGGGAAACTGTTCCAGTGGCTTGGTAGATGTAAAAGAAATTAAGGTGACGCTCCTTTGTTAAATTTAATTTAATTCTGGAAAAATGATGTATGCAAAGAGTTTTAAGTTATCATTTTGAAGAATATTTCTTCGCAATTTTCTGTGAATTTCTTGGAGTATTCACAAGCTGCAGCTGTTTTTGCAGAGTCACTCATTGCTCATGATTTGGACCATTCAGCTGGTGGTCAAAATGAATAAAATGAGGGTCTGCATGAAGGAAGGGCTGGGAAGTGCTACAGGTGATGCTGCACCTGAGGAGGGGCCTCCCCTCTGCATCCCAAACCAGAGCAAGTTTGGGGTTAGATAAGAAATGGATAATGAAGCATCACAGGTGCAGAAAAGCTGCCTTAAATTATTAAAACATTAGAAATCAAGACAGTTCAAAGAGAAGGGGTGGAGAAGGATGTGAAGTAGGGATTGTTTTTGCTCCCCTTGATTCCATTCAGTGAAGGAATTTGGATCACAAACCAATTTTTTTTTTTTAAGATGACATTATTTCTGCTGGTTTCAAAGGTTATCTTACTAGTACTATTTTTTAAAATTCTTATTGCTGTCTGCAGAGTGTGTGCACACAAAGGGATTGTTTCAAAAGACCGTGTAATTTGAGTTATGAGTGATCACCCATTCACTCCTTAATGAGTCTGTACCAGCCAGAGTTTTGGTCATGTGAGCCACAGTCAGGTGATAACTCCGATTTATCAGTGACTGTTGAAAAGATCTTATTAAAAGAATTAATTTGCAAGGATTTGTTTCTTGTTCCAGCAGAGCAGAGAAGAGGAAAAGAACCTTCTTCCCTGAGACGTGGATTTGGCACTGCCTCAATGTCAGGTATTGATATTAATTGCATCCAGAGGGCTGTATTTTCTTCAGCTACAGAAAATGAAGCTCTTTAAAAATCTACTGAGTTACACTGACGTTTTCTGGTTTGTTTTTTTGGTTTGGTTTGGTTTTGTTGTTTTTTTTGTTTGTTTTTTTAAATTTTTTTTTTCCTCCTATTGTTGTTGTTTTTCTTTGCTACCACTTCAATCTTTGTAGCATTTCCTCTGGCCTTGAAGCGTGTTCCCTTGCTCCAGGGTGAACCTGTCAGTTGTGTCTACATTGATTCTCTGTTGACTGCTTTTCAAATTTCGCAGACCCCTTCTTTCTCTGTCATCTCCTGAAAGAGCATCTCCCCCAGACCTCAGTTTGCTGGGCTCATAAATCCTGGTTTCCTCTGGATGCAGTTGGAACGGAAAAAAAAAAATTACTAAAGAGATAACTAATCCCTCCCATAACAGCACATCTAGGATAATTTGAAGCAATTATCAAAAGGCTTCTCCAGGTTTGCAAGTAAACTTCATTCTCAGTAAGTGATTGTAAATTAAATTCGACAGGAACTTGGAGCAAGTATATTCAAATCTGTTCAATTGAGCATGAAATATGCTTTGTAGAAATACACAAAGAATTCCAGAAGTGCCCATTTGGGCCTCAGCAACCTGGGGCAGTTAATTATAAGTGGGAGAGTGTGGAATAAAAAGTTGCAGATTGCATTTTCTCCACTTCATTTCATTAGAAACAACTGAGTTGGAGCATTCCTTAATTTCCACTCTCTTGAACAGGAAGAATTTGGGTTTTTTCTACCAATTATAATATACAATCCTAAAAAAAAAAAAAAAAAAGGAGAGAGAGAGAGAAACAAAAGCCTAATGTCAACTTCCCAAACCAATTCTAAAAATTCCTAGAGCCTGGCTGGAGGGTCTAATGGCTGGAAATGAGTGTGTACTTTGGCCCCCCGCCCAGAAGAGTAAGTGCCCTCATGTGTGAAAATAATGTTAATGCTGGTTATGGGCTGAAATCCCAGTGGAAAGAACATCAGCTGCAACAAATTGTCCGGTTAAACAGGCTGGAATGCTGCCAGCCCCGAGCCAGGACACCCTTCTGCCTTTCCTCGGGGCTGAGCATCAGCGCAGGCTTCGGCCGCACAGCTGCGGTGCGGGAGGGAGCCGGTCTGCTTAGGGGAGTCAGGGTAACTGCGGCCCTTGAGGAGGTGTAGGTGGGATATTAGGATGAAATCTTTCCCTGTGAGGGTGGGGAGGCCCTGGCACAGGGTGCCCAGAGCAGCTGGGGCTGCCCCTGGATCCCTGGCAGTGCCCCAGGCCAGGCTGGACGGGGCTTGGAGCAGCCTGGGACAGTGGAAGGTGTCCCTGCCATGGCAGGGGTGGCACCGGATGGGATTTAAAATCTCTTCCAACCCAAACCACTCCATATTTCTATGATACAAGTGTATTTCTCAAGGCTTTTCCCTCTGCAGTTTGACCTGGGGGAACCACATTCGCTGGCCAGTGCGTGGAGTCTGACTGAACTTAAAAAAGGCACTTTTTAGTGTTTTAATCCTCTCCCCTCTGTAATGCAAACACAGATCAGTGCCTGATGAGCTGCCTGGCTCCTGACAGGCACGGCAGCTTCAGGCTCTGAGGGCTGCAAACAGCGGATTCACAGGAGCAAAGCAAAGGTGCTGCACTGGTGCCTGGAGTGTGAACAGCTTCCTGTGAAAGGCAGTGGAAGTGCAGCCTCGGGCGTGCTCTGGATGTGCACCAGGCGCCTCTGCAGATGAGGACAGTACTGGGCTCCTGCAGAGCTTCCTCTGAAGACCTTCCCTTCTCATCTTCCATGCCCCCAAAAGCTGGCAGAGCTGGCAGCGTGTGTGTCGGGCTCTGGGGAATAAACAAGAACCTGAGAGAAAACAACCTTGGGGTGTACTCACAACTGCACCAATCACCCTGCCAGCTGAGCCATGAAACAGCTTTTGTTCTCCTGTTAGAGGAAATGTTTTCTGTTCCAGGCAGGGCCAAAGCTGCCTTGTAGGAGGGAAATAGCAAAGTCTGAAGAACAAAACTGAATTTCTATTATCATAAAGCGTGGAAGAGGATACCAGGTTTATATCATCAGGTTGTAATATGCACAGGAAAGCTAAATACCCAGAGATTTGACTTTTAATAATTAGTTTCAGTCCTCATTGGAAGAAAATGATAGGTTTGGAAATTTTCTAAGTCGGTCATTCCAAAACCCAGCAAACCAAAATGTTTCTGAATCAAAACAAGCAGTTGCTGAACTTGATGTTTAGAAAATTTCTCATTTGTTCTTGCGTTCAAGCAGAGTCTGCAGTGTGGCAATGGACACGGGCAATGAGTGCCAACAAAATACACTTCTGTTTCACTAGCTTCTAAATCGATTATTGTTGAACTGTTTTTATCCAAAACTTCAGTCTGGGTTTATTTCTTGTCTTTCTTTTTAGGTTTTGGGGTTTGTTTCAGAGTTTTGTTTAGATTTCTTTTTTACTTAGCGCAGACATTTGTCTCTAAGAAAAGTGACTCTGAAATGAGGCTGCAAATGAAGATTTTAATCCAGGAAGGATCTGTATTTTGGAGAAGTAACTATTTGCTGTTCTGCTGCTTATAAATGTTTGCAGGTCTCAAAACTGATAGAAAATATTGAACCTTTTGTAAGGGTCAAAGCAGACACTGTTATCTCATAAATCTGGATCTGGAGGGCATTCCCCAAAACGTTTGGCCATTAAAAAGCTTTTAATTGCAGTGATGAGCCCAGGCTGATCCGTGCGTTATCCTGTGTCCAGTGACAGCTCAGGAGAAGCCCAGCTGCGCGTGGAGGTGCCCGACTCCATCACCACGTGGCTCACGGAGGCCGTGGCCCTGTCTGAGGAGAAGGGGCTGGGCATTGCCAGCCAGACGGAGCTGAAGACCTTCAAACCTTTCTTCATCGACTTCACGCTGCCCTACCACGTCATCCGGGGCGAGCAGACCAAGATCCCCCTCACCGTCTACAACTACCTGGCCGTGTGCGCAGAGGTAGGCTCCTTCCTCCTTCCCGGCCCAATCCCGGGCTGTCGCCGCGCCTGGCGAGCCCCCGGCAGCTCGCAGGAGGTGAGGGGGCAGATAACGTAGAGGTGAGCTCGGCCAGAGGTGCTTTGAAAACACAAATATTCCTTTTTCAGTTCAAATCAAGGTCATCACCTTGTTTATTTTTAGTTTGAAGCACGTGTGGTGGTCTGAAGCGTCTTGCAGGGCTTCAGAAAAACAAATGTTGAAAAAGGGAAGGCAATTTGGAATCTCGTGCTGAACCACGAAGAAGAATTTCTTTTGTAATCTAAAAGCTGCCAAAAATAGTTTATTTTGAAGAAATTTTTTTTTCCCAAAGAAATCCTCTCCCCCTCAATGTTTTCCTCTCACGCTCTCCATCTGCCCAGCTCCAGTAGCATCTCCTAGAAATACTTGTAGAATTGCTGAGCTCAAAGTACTGCTCTCAGTCAAACCCATGGCTAGAAACTTTAAAGAATGAATAATCAGCATTCTGTGATTTTTATTACAAATTCTGTGGGTTTCACATCGTTCACATAGACCAGTTTGGCTTTGTGGCTGAAATTTCCAATGAATGACATTTCCAATGAATGACACTTCCAATGATTGACATTTCCAAAACTTTTCACAGGTCCACGTGAAGATTTCTGTCCCAAAAGGCATAAAGTTTGTCGGGCACCCTGGGAAGCAGCACCTGACCAGGAAGAAGTGCGTGGCCCCCGGGGAAGCCAAGCCCACCTCCATCGTTCTCTCCTTCAACGAGCTGGGCCTGAGCAACATCACTGGTACACAGAACTAAAATCAGCTTCTTGGTGCTCAGAGGGGTTTGGCAAGCTCTTCTTTTCGTTCCTCTCTCAGCAGAAAATTCTTATTTCCCTGTTGCCCCAATTCGTTCATCCCACTTGCTGCCAGCTTGGCTTTTCAACCTCGTTTATTGTAGAAACAAATTCCCTGCCTGCGATGCACGGAATGCACAAACAAACATCAGGAGATTCTCTGACCATCAGTTTTCCTGTTGTGATGTTTGCTCGTGTAAGGCTGGACCTGTTACATTCCCCTGAAGAGACCAGTGGAAATATTTAAACAAGAGAAAAACAACAAATTCTGTGTGCCTTTCAGCAAATAATCCCTGTAAAAACTGTGTGACACTGAAAACTAGGAAGGAGTTTCTCTGTTGCTCCAGGACTGTGCAAATATTGCCTAGTTTTAGATGTGATCACTCAAATATGGATAAAAGGGACATGAGAGAGCTGTAATTACAGAACACTTGATGTATTGTTAATCAGCTGTTTCTAATTAAGTTTAGGAAGATCTCTGGAGGTTGACGAGATCGATCTCAAAAATCTCTGCTGCTTTTTCCCTTCTGTTTCCTCAGCAAAAGCTTTTGCCTATGGTGGGACCAGCTGCTGTCAGGAGGGGATGCAGACCCTGAAGAGTGGCAAACACTCAGAGGACTCTTACATGGACAAAAGGACCCCCGTGGGAGTGGATTATGTTCGCAGCAGTGTCATTATTGAGGTGAGAAAACGCGAATTTGTGATAATTCAGGAAAAAAATGCTTGGGCAGATTGGGAAATCGAATGTGGGTAGGTTTGTGAAGATCCTCGAGCTGATTTACGGCGTGCTGGGGAGATTGGAAATAATCAGCTTTAGTAGTAGTTGTACAGAAAGAGCCCATTTGGTTCTGAGCTCCTCTGGTGAATCTTCAATACTGTTCAGGAGAAAAAGGAACGGAAATTTTATGGGATAAGCTTGCCCTGTTAATCTAGGAAATAGGATAAAATGGAAGGTTCTCTGGCAGTGGTTAGCACATCTCCACAGTGCCATCACTTTTCTATAAAGGATATAAACCACTGTACAGCAGCAAAAATAATTTCTGTATTTTCCAAGTAAAAGTGGAATCTGTTCCTGCTAATCCAAGCCCTGTGGTTTATGTGTGGATTTCTGTCTTTCTATAGCCAGAGGGACTGTCCAGAGAATACACCTACAGTGTGTTCTTCTGCCCAAATGGTAAGTTCATGATTTGAATGAGATATTCAGTTTGTTTGATTCAGTTTTAAAAAGAAACATTTGGCTTCATCGCATTTAAAAAAAAAAAAAATTAAAAAAAATCTATGTTTCCATTTCTCTGTGATTGATGAGTTATGGTGTGTAGGAAGAACTTGTGAATAAAGAGCCTTTCTTACCCGGCTGGCTAATTATGAATTTGCTCTAACTGCCCAAGTGATTTCTGGAAATGGCCATTAAATTCCTTTACTTTCTGGAACAGTTTAAGTATTCAGCACTGTGGACAGTAACTGGGACTGTACTTTATTTTCAGCTGGTGTCTTAAGACTCAGTTCTGGAATCAGTCCGTCCTTTCTGCCAGAGATTTGGATAGCTCAGAGTTGGCTCCAGTAGCTGAACAGAGATGCTTTTGACCACTAGATTAGAACTGAAAAATCACTTGCTGGGTTCATGAGAGATTCAGCTGAGCAGTTTGAGGGATTTTCTGCCTTGAAGGGGGTGAAAATAAAAGATGAGAAGAAACATCCATGTGTGTTCTAATACTTTCAAAGAAGCTGGAAAAACCCCACGTACTTAGGAAAGGTCTGTTTGAATTTTAGCTGTCAGCCAGGGGTTATTTTTGGTGTCGCTAAGACGAGCTCTAATTCTTACAACATTCCGTTGTTTTTCCGACTAGAGAAAATCCACATTTCCACACCTAACAAATACGAGTACCAGTACCTGCAGAAACCTGCCCAGATGAGCCACTTTGACATCGCTGTGAAGGCCCACAACGATGCCCACCTGGCCCTGTCCTCTGGTCCCCACGACATGGCAGAGATGGCAGAGATCGTTATCGGCGGGCAGCAAAACACCAAAACCTGGATTTCCGTCAGCAAAATGGGAGAGCCGGTGGCCAGCAGGGACACACCTGGTATCCTCTCCTGGGATGAATTCCGCAGCTTCTGGATCAGCTGGAAAAATGGAGTTATCCAGGTACTGAATTCATCTGTGTGATGGTCTGGAAGTCTCTTTTTGAGCAGAGTTTGAGCACGCACAGAGCAGGTTTTCCTGGGCGCAGAACGTGGGAGCTTCTTTCCTGTTGCCTTTTCCCTCTGAAACCCTGACCAGGCTGTTTCAATCAGAACAAATCTGCTTTTGCCACCGTTATGTTCTCAGGACCTCAGTCCTCGACGTTCTTAGTGATGCAAGCCTTGAAGGCCAAGCCTGTGGGATCCTCATTGAACTTCCCTGGATTGTTCTGTGGGTGGGGAAGAGACAGGTGTTGCATCTCCAGGGCACACCTGAGCTAGGAGTGTCCCAGCACACGGGGCAGAGTGACTCCACCTCTGTGGGCTCTCGGAACTCCCATGGTCTCTTGTCCCTTTCAGGTTGGCCACGGTACTCGGGTGCTAAACGAATCTATTATTGTGGAGTGGACAGTCCCCAAACAGCTTGAGGTGAAGTACATTGGCTTTTCCACAGGCTGGGGGTCAATGGGAGAGTTTAAAATTTGGAGAAAAGAAGAGACTGATGAAAATCACAATGAAGCATTTACTCTTGGAGTTCCCCACAACATAATTCCAGGATCAGAAAGAGCTACGGCTTCAATAATAGGTATCAATTATCAGGAGGTATCGCTTAGGTACCCGTTATCGAATGTGAACAGATGCTCCAGCTGTTGCTTCTGACCAGTACTTGAGTAATGCACACCAGATAAGATAGTCACAGGCACTTAAAAAGGTTTATTACTGCTTAATTCTGGGGCAGGTAATTCCTTGGGGTTTCTTTGTCACTCGTTTGAAGCCTGTTTGGGTTGACAGTGGCTTAAAGTGGATACCACGTGAGGGGCTTTGCAGGGGCACTGTCTGTTACAGCTCGTGCTGTTTGTTTCATTATCATCCTCACCACGAACTGGGCCGTGTTCTAAACTAGTCTGAACTGGGAAGTCGTGGACAATCAAACGCTGAAACGTGGAATTTCTTTAATCCCACAAGAGATTGAAGGGCTGAGGCTTAACAGCTGAAGGACTTCCCACTTATGTCACAGCTCACTTCAGCTGGCTCTGTGGCAGCCAGGAGATATTAGTGCAGTCAGGTGGGGGTGAACCATGAAACACCAAAAGGAAACCTTAACTGCCTGGGGCTGAACGTTTCCCCTCCTTCTCAAACAGGAGATGTGATGGGTCCTACTCTGAACAACCTGGACAACCTGCTGAGGTTGCCCTTTGGCTGTGGGGAGCAGAACATGATCCATTTTGCTCCCAACGTCTTCGTCCTGAAATACCTGCAGAAAACCAAGCAGCTCAGTCACGAGGTGGAGGTTGAAGCTACTGATTACCTTGTTCAAGGTAACTCATTACAGTTAGATTTACAGATGGAGAAAAGGCTTTGAATTAATAGTTTTGCTTTGCATGTCATTTTTTCTAATCAAGAATAGGCCAAGTGGTGAGGATTCATCATTTCTTGCAGGATAATCTCACAGTCTGACAGATTTTTATGGCAAGACGTTTTCCCCTGATATGTAGTCTGTGCTTCCCTTCAGTAACTCCTAGTTCAGATGCTTATTGATTTATCTTTGTCTTTTTTTCCTTAGCTGATTTCTATGTTTAAACATTTTACAAAGTAAAGGAAAATGAAATTGAGTAAAAGTCTGTATATCTAGGGGTTTTTGCCTTATTCATAAATTGTCTTTTCAAGCCTTTAGTCACTAGAGTTACGGCTCTTTTCTGGACTTTTTTTAAACAGTATTTTCTTAGTAATGGCATACCAAAACCCAAAATTTAGTATCCAAAGTAGTTAAAATTCTTCATTATATGGCTTGAGGTTATCTGTCCTTTCAGTGTCCTGTCCTACTTTACTAAGCAGCTCAAAGCAACCTTTTCTTTCCTTTTTTTTTTTTTCTTCAGCATTTGTTTTGGGAAGAGCCACATGCGAAATAGTTTTATAACTAAGTGCAATTCTCAGGACAAGTAAGAATTCAGAGATCATTAAAAACAAGAACGACCCAAAGGGACAAAGCTCTCTTGTGTATGAGTCAGACAATAGTCATGTCATGAAATCAGAGGTGACAGGGTTAGGTGGTTCTCCTCTGAAAATATAAATATAAAATGTAATATGTAAGATATTTCTTGTAGTCAGCAGCAAAAGCCCAGTGCTGCTTCCTTTGCCTGGCTCCAGTCACCTCACTTGTAATTTTCTGTGCTTGCTGAGAGCAGTGAGGCAAAGGGAATTTGTTAATGGCCCGAGTCAGTGTTTCCTTTGCAACATCATTTGCTTTTGTTTCTTTTTACGAATCTGCAAACCTTCCAGGTTTTTGGCTCCAAACTCTGTTTGCTAATTAACCCTTACAGAAAAAAACCCCAAGAGGTTCAAACCCTTCTGTGTTTACTGGAGCCCTGCCAGGGATAAGGTTTAGATGGGAAATGCTCACTCTAGAAGGCTTTTGTGATTTACCAAGCCAGAAAACTTCTTCATCCCTTAATCATCCATCATGGAAAGTGCTGATACAATTCCCTTGTATTCCCACTTCTTCAGAAGTGGCCTGGGCTAAACCAGTCAGTCTTTTTTCTACTTTCTCACAAAAAAAGCAGGTGAACAGGGGAAAACTGGAAAGGGGAACCTCTCCAGTGAGCCCCAGCATCCAGAGGAGTGTTTAGAAAAGAGGAGTGTTCAGAAGAGCATGCAAGACATAAAGTCTGTGCCACTACCAACCAACAGGCAAAGAAGAATAACAGCAAGGCATAATTCAGCTCAAAATCACAGAATCACAGAAAATCCTGAGCTGGAAGGGACCCACAGTGAGCATCGAGTCCAGCTCTGAAGTGAATGGCCCATACAGGGGTCAAACCCACAGCCTTGGCAGGACTGGCACCATGAGCATTCAAAAAGAGAAGAGCAGAAGCAATGAGAAGAGGGATATAAAATATAAGGACTTAATGTGTCCATTTACACACTGGAAGAGAACACTGAGGAGCTGTTTAAGCAAGAGGTGCCCAGCAGCAAAATGTACCTGAGGGCTGCAGGGCAAAAAGCAATTTAATTTCATTTAACACCTATTTTTTTGGAGGAAGAAAAAAATGATACCACTACTCAGGCTTTCTGCCACGTATCTGTACCTATCCCGCGGCCACCAGACAAAGATGAGGGGACTGCAAGAGCACCATCAGTCTCTAGGTCTTTGTTCCTCCCATTTTTCAGACCGTTTCCTGTGAGCACTGGGGGGCTACAGAGCAACTGGGAAGTGTGGGAGTCATGGGCAGCCCTTCCCCAGGGACTGAGGAGCTGCCTGGATCTGCAGAGGTCGGCAGAGAAACTTCACCTCCGGAAATGGAGCAATAACCCATTCCCATAAAAACGTCAGGTGGTGTGGAATAAAACACCTACTCCTGTGCTGCAGAATTCAGCAGGCATTAAATGTCTTTAGACACAATCTTCTTGCAGATTGGACTTTTCCTTATCAGGAATCCTTATCCTTATCCATCCTGGAGGGTTTGACTCCAGTGGGTGTTTTAGAGCTTTATCCAAATGTGTATTGTGTATTCGTCCATGTGGAGGCTTCGTTAGGATGGGCAGTTCATGGTTATAGATGAACAGGTTTGAGAAGCAAATTATTTTCCTAGTAGAAGGAGCATTTTGACCCTTTTTTCATTTTCAACCTAAGAAGACATTCCAGGAGAGAGTTCTGATCTTCAGCATTCACCTTGTTAACAATGCTGTCTAAAACAGCCTTGGGACAGCCCTTGCAGCTGGGAGGTGTTCACGTGCATTAAGATCACAGCTGTTGTTTTCATGTTACGTGAAGCTGTTCCAAGCAACAGCTTTGGGAAAAGTCTGAATCCAGCTGTAATGTCACAGGCAGAGCGTTTTCATTTGTAAATGGAAGTAAAATGGAAGGAAGAGCGGCCGTATGCTTAAGTAAAAACCTTTTGACACTGCATTTCTTTCAGAGAAGTATCAGATTTTTAGCATTTCCAGTGACCAAAAGGCAGGAGCTGCAGTGTCCCAGATGTTCTCCTGAGCAGATTTCTGGATAAACTGCACACAGAGCTGGCTCTCACTCACAGCAGAATAAGAAGCTGCCTCAGGCAGCAGAATCCCTTACACGAGTGCCAGATGGTCTGAGTCTTCATTCACTTTAAATACGCGTTTTTCTCTGTGTGAGGAGATTTTGGACTCCCCCAATTCTTTTGTGACTTCCAGGCTACCAGCGCCAGCTGACCTACAAGAGGCAAGATGGTTCATACAGTGCTTTTGGGGAGAGGGACTCATCAGGGAGCATGTGGTGAGTTTATTTAAAACTGACTTACAAAAGTGCTAAGTGTTTGCTAAACGAGAAGAACACGATTGGCTGGGAAAGAGGAGTAATTTTCCAGCTTCTCCCGTGGTATCACACACAGTGGAGAACAGAAATAAAGCAGTAATATTCAGTGACTACAGAATTGCTGCACGGTGCTGCTGAGCGCTCTGACTGCATTAGGTGATGTGCTGTAGGTGACTCAGGACTCAGGAGCAGCTAAGAGAGTCAAATCTGCAAATAGGGCGAGGCTTCAGGCACAAAAGCTGTAGTTAAGGACCATATCTGCAATTGGAGCAGCGATTTTGGGGCATTTAAGCCTCAATTCTATTAGGGAATGGAGTTTTATCGGAAGCATGTGCAGGGAAATGTGCTGTCTGCACAAGTGGCGGGGGGCTTCTATCGAGGTAGGTAAAAAACCCACCAAAACCAACTCAATCCCCCCAAAAACAGCGTTATGCCGTGTGCTGTCCGTGCCCTGCTGGAGGCAGCAGGACGGGTTTGTGCCCTGGGATGAGCTCAGCGAGCCGGGGTGCCGAGGGTGCGGGAGCTTCGCGTGCCTTCAGCCCCGGGAGCTTTCCGTGCCTTCAGCCCTGCGGGTGTTTGCGGCTCACGGCGGCCTCGGCCCCACAGACCCCGGCCTTCCCTTCCCTTCCCTTCC
>VWPU01001681.1:72463-128279 GCA_013398955.1 Callaeas wilsoni | reverse complement strand
GCCCGCCCGCTCGGCGCTGCCGGGGGGCCGCTGCCGGAGCCTCCGCGAAGAGACTCGGGGGAGTCACTGCCGCCGCCGCCTGCGTGAGCTCGGGGTGCCCCGGGCGCTCGGCGGGAAGCCGAGGCCAGGCATGGGCCTAATCTTCGCCAAGCTGTGGAGCCTCTTCGGTAGCCAAGGTGGGCGCGCGGGCCCGAGCCGGCGGCGGGGCGGGCAGCGAGTGGAGCCCGCAGGGCTGCGGGGGCCGCGGGCAGCCGTGGGGGCTCGGGGCCGGCTGCGCTCGCCGAGCTTCTCCTGAAGGCCCGCCCTGCCAAAAGTTGGGCTTTGCTTTGTGCAGCGCCTTGAGCGCTGGTCCCGCGGCGCCTCATGCTCGGGGTCGCTTTGTTTCCGTTCCCGAGGTGGTCCCTCCTCTCCCCCTCCTCCCTGGCCGCGTTAAACGCGCCGTCTGCCCCGGGCAGCCCTTCAGGCGGTGCGCGCCCGGCATCCACGGCGGCCGGGACTGCTGCAGCTTTGATGGACGATGATGGTCCTTCTTGGCTTCGCCGATCCTCCTTTTTACGTCGCGGTCTGTTATTAAAATCATGTTATTTTAATCTTTAATTAAAAGGAAAAGAAGAACGCCAAACATGTAGGGACTTTCGAGGTAAAGATCTGTTTGCGTTTTGGCAAAGATGCTTAAATACAGTTAGTGACCCAAGAAAATCAGTTCTTCAGCCAAAAATAAAAAGGTCATAAGGGGATAGTATCGCTTTCCATGCTCTCCTGCCCAGCTCATCCAGCCCCACAATCATGGCTCATGCTCTAATCCAGAGTTCAGAATTTGCGTCTGCCAGCGCCTTTACCTCAGATGGTTATTATAAAAAGAAAAATTATGCTTTATCGGTTAACTTAGTTGTTTTAATGATTTTTGTTTATCTAGCCGTCTTTGGTTAGAAAATTAAATAGTTAATAGTAGCATCATTTTGCCTGCTCCAAGCTCAGGGCCTCGAGGAAAAACAATATAAACAATACATTTCTTAATTGTTCTCTCATCAGGTTTCCAAATGTGTACCTCATTTCCACTTTAAAGTTATTGAAAATGTAGATAAGCCTCTTCTGTGTAATGCTCTGCTGCAAGTTTTTGGAGGCAGATACACCTGGTGTACTTTCATAGTTTTGTCCCTGTGTTTGCATGTAACCCATTCTAGTTCTGTAGATACCAGAGCAAAGCCTCTGTGTGTGTGCACATTGACATCTGTGTATCAAACTGTCTTTCTTGGGATGGGATTGGGTTCCAATCCCTGATCATTTATTTTTCCCATGCATACACCATCCTACAACATCATTCCTGAAATCTTCTAACAGAGTCTTGTGAATTTGTTGCTAATTTCTTAGTTTCCTGAGCTGTCAAACCTGTTTGGCAAGATTCAGTGTTTCCCCTATCCTCCAGAAAAATATTTAGTACCTTTTTTTGTTTTCATCAAATAGTGCAATCTGTAACTCCATTTCCTCTGTGAAGTATTCCAAAGACTCCAAAGAGATCTATAAGCAGGGAACTGATCAGGAGATAACTGGTGGCATTTAGTATTTGCCTCTATAATAGCTTATGATACCATATTTATCTTCAGGAAAACCCATTGTCTTGGTTATTGTATATTATTTCCTGGAAGAAAAGTTATTCTTCATTGTAAATGGCCCTGGGGGATGCCAGATGCCCACCAAAGCAGCTCTATGACTCCCCTCCTCAGCTGGACAGGGGGAGAGAAAATACGGCAAAAGGCTTCTGGGTTGAGATAAGGATAGTGAGAGATCAGTCACTAGTTACCATCATGGGCAAAACAGACTCAGTTTGTGAAATTCATATAATTCATCACCAGTCAAATCAGAACAGGTTAATGAGAAATAAAACCAAATCTTCTAAACACCTCTCCCCCATTCATCCCTCTTTTTTTCCCCTGGACTAGCTTTATTTTTGGTTCTCTGCCACCTCCCTGCAGGAGGGGAAGGGGGGCTGTGGTCAGTTCATCATGTTGTCTCTGCCAGTCCTTCTTCCTTATGGGGGGGACTCCATCCCCTATTCCAGTGTGGGATCTCTCCCATAGGAGACGGTTCTCCATGGGCTTCTCCGGTATGTGTTCTTCCCAGGGTTTACAATTCTTCATTAACTGTTCCATGATGGGTCCATTTCAAGAGGCAGAATCCTTCAGGGACGGGCCGGGCCGTTCCAGCATGGATCCCTCACAAGGTCACAAATCTGCCAGCAAATCTGTTCCAGAGTGGACTGTTCTCCACGGGTCCACAGCTTCTTGCCAGGAGCCTGCTCCAACACGAGTGCCCAGTGGGGTCACAGCTGCCTTTGAGATCCACCAGTTCTGGCATGGGGTCCTCCATGCGGTGCAGGTGGATCTCTGCTCACCCGTGGACCTCCGTGGCTGCAGGGGCACAGCTGCGTCACCATGGTCCTCACCATGGGCTGCAGGCGGATCTCTGGCACCAGGAGCACCTCCTCCCCCTCCTTCTGCACCGACCTTGGAGTTGGCAGAGTTGTTTCTCTCACATATTCTCACTCCTCCTTCCTCTGTCCGTAGTTGCATCTGTGCAATAACCTTTTCCCGTCTTAAATATATTATCCCAGAGGCATTACACCTGTTGCTGATGGCCTTGGCTGGCATTGGCTGCATAAACTTAGGAGAAGCTTCTAGGAGTTTCTCACAGAAAACTCTGTGTAGCCCTCTCTGCTATCAAAATCTCATCATGCAAACCTAATGCTTTCATATATTTAAATGGTTAATGAAAAGTTAGTCTCACAGTTAAAATAGATAATACCATGAAATATTTACTGTTTGGCATTTATCCCAATAAGAGGCTTTTAGGGTGTGTCCTGATCTTGGTTTAGTGCTGGAATTATCTTTTGTTTGGTTTTTGCTTTGTTTGGTTTTTGGTTTTTTAACCTCCTCGTCTTGTGGTAACTACAGAAAAGAAACTGAGTTTCTTTTCATGGCCAAAATTGAAATTTCATTCCAGAAAATCTGCTTCAAACATAAATTTTTGATAATTTCCTAGTGGGAAATTATTCTCTAACTACACAACTATTTTCTTTAAATAATATCATTACTAATAATAAAGCGTATTAATTACTCTAATTTCTGAGTTGATTTTGGTTGCTCTTCTAGTTACATCAAATCTCGATAATTCCTTGGAGAATTCACAGAATTCACAAAATCCTGTGAAGCTGCTTGTTGAGCAGACTGACACAGTAACTTACACATTGATTTTGGCTATACAGAAGGAGCATTCCAAAGATGCAAATAGGCTCCGCTGTGTGAGGATCGTGGTATCAGTTCTCGTGGCTGGTGCGAGTTGTGTGATATTCTGCAGCACTTGTTACTGGCAAAAGGAAAGGTGAAACTAAGCAAAGATTTGAAAAGTTCCATTTGTGTTCCGTTAAGTAGAGCACTGGGGAGCAGGTGTGCCTAAGTCTTTCAGCTCTCAATATATATTGTCTCATAATCAAGTAGTAATTGAATGATGTGAACTAAAATAGAGATACTTCTACTCAAAAAAGAAACAATTGGTTTTAAAATAGACTTTTGTCATTTTTCAATGTGACTTTCTAATGGCATCCTGATAATTTTTCCTTACATTTTTTGAAATTGACAAAAAATATTGCCCAAGTATTGTTTTCCTTTAAAATATCATACCCTGCGGCATGACCGAGAGACCTTAGTGACCTAGGTTCAGACTGAACTTACTTTTATTAGTAACTTACTTTTAGAAGTTTTAAAAAAGTCGGACTTCAGAAATGTCCTGCTGAAGGTATGATTCAGTAGTCAAGTGGCACATTCTTCTAAGCAACATGTAGTAGTGTGGATAGATGGTGAAGCAGTTAATTTAGTGCCTGTGCTAACACGTGTCTGAGTAAAACTTGCTTGAGTTATCACTCCATCAATATTGCCAAGATACTTCTTAATTAAACTGTGTGTTAAAAATGGAAGGGAATGTCAGCAACCCTGATAAAGATAACTGACAGTTATCAATACTGGTTTTTGTTTTATGTGGCGGATAGAGTTCTTTAAGCTTACAGATCTGGGATTTACTTATTTTTGGAACGGTAATTATTCAGTCTTACAGATTGCTCTGAATAATTGCTACAGTTATTAAAAAAATTGCTTTAAGAAAAATAATGGTAAGCTCTAATTCAAGGTGGTTGAACTTCTGTAACTCCACAGTTTGCTTCACTTACGCTTACTGGCAGTTCCCAGTCAGGTTAGGAGAGACCATTGCCTGGAAAACCAAATGAGTTTTGGTTCCACTGACTACTAAATGTTATTGACAGTTTCTCTGATTTCTTGTAATCAAGTGTGGGAATACAAACTGTATTTTAGCAGTTCTTTTGTGCTTCAGAAGAGACTCTAAGTTAGGTCTTAGTGTGCAGAATGAGTCTTTGTATTGAAACCTCTTTGACCTTCAGAATTATGCTATTCCTCCTGCCTCCTCTCTAGGAAACTTCTGTCTTCATTCTGTCTTCAACTCTGAGGCCTCCAAGATTGTTGCTCTTTGGAACCAGATGAGCGTTTTGTTTCGCAGCCTGAAAGCTATCTGTACCCATTCCAGTAGTCATTTCTTCCAAATATGTTAGAAGTCTCATCATTAAAGTATTTAGAAATTTTTTTTATTTTTATTTTTAATTTTTTCAAAATAGAGAAAAAGGCATGTTGGAAGAATTGAATCTTCAGGTTTGGGCCCTTTTACCACAGAGAAATACAGATGAGTAAGGAAAGAAAAGAGCATATTATGTCTTTCTTCTAACATCTACAAGAAGATAGTCTTCACTGTCCTGTGTTTTTGTAATACTAAACTGCCAGAGGATTTTTTAAATCATATTACATATAATTTTTTTTAAACAGTGTGCTAGAAATCGTTTATAAAATCAAGAAGTCCTTGGATTCTTTTAAGGAGTAGTCTAATACTATCTTTTCTATTTTTCCCCTGCATATGCCTACTTCGTCTACTTTCCCCCCCTCCCCTCCCCTTCCTCTTCCTACCTGATTAATAAAGACTCTTCTCTTCTGCTCTCTCAACTTTGTTATGGATGTTCTTCTTCTTTTGCCAAGACATGGTGGACTGGGAAGATATTCATGAATACAACCTAAACTGAGTTTGAATACCAGCCAGTGAAAGGGAGAAACTTGGGTTAGTCTGTAAGTACAGAACACAAATAAATCGCTGCCTATGGTTTACCCAGTAACTGTCCTTCCTCCTAAATGTGGCCTCTATCTTCTACTAGTTGCTCTTGTAAACAAGTAGTTGTTGTGCTAAAATTCTGTTCTGTCTTAGTTTGGTAGTTTTTAAGCTCACGTTTTTCCTCTAATGCTCATCTATGTGTAAATTTTCTGTATTTTTATCAAACTAGACAGAAATTCAACTTTCGAATATGTTTGTAAGTGAAGAGTTTTCCATTACTGTAGTTCTGGAATCTGCTACTTGTGTGAGATACCCATGATTTCATCTTACTATTTTCACGCCAAGATCACGATTAATTAACACTTGTGTAACTGTGTATTGTTTGTGCTTATTCAGTCACTGTATGAAACACTATTTGACTATGAAGTAACACAGTTAAGCTGTGCCTTTTTTTCCAGTTAGTGTTGAACCATTCACACTTCAGTGGCTTTCAAAAGCAGCCATCTCAATGGAGGTTTTTTCTTCATTACTTTAAGTAGTGTGATGTTGTATCATCCAACACTCCAGTCATTCATGCCTAAGATGATGTATTCTGATAAGAAGATGAGAGAGCAGTGTAATGCCTGACTGCAATTTCTTTTCTTTCTTGGAAATAACTTAAACAGAATGCTGCAAGAGTAGAATCCTCTTCTTCCTGGCAATAGTTGACAACATGTCTAGTTTGAAAACAACAGAAGGGTATTTCTGTGTTTGACCTTTGAAAGTTCTTTAAATTTAACTAAATTTGAAGAAGAGATGGACAGTCAAGCTACTAGGCATGATTTATTAGCATTGAAAGTAGAGAGGGTGTCATACTATTTATGTATTGGGAAAGGTCATTAATTACTGATGCTGCTGTTAATGGGGCTAAAAGTACTCCTGCATTTACAGCCAGGAAATGTTCTTTCCTTAGAATATGTTGACAGGATACAGTAGTAGGGGAACTGGCACAAGGAAATACATTTTACCATCTGTTAGGACCCTATTGCGTAGCAAAACTTATAAAAGTTCCAAACAAGAGAATGTTTTATTACAGTAATATTCGGTATAAAAAGACCTAGGTTCCTATATATGAATAGATTTTAAACCAAAACACTTCAGTTTTTCCTTAAACCACCCACTTGTGGGAAAAAAACATCAATTTGATACTTACGATAGATCTTCTGATTGAGTAACTTATTTGATCCTGTAGATCAAATGCCGTGTTTTATAGGAAATCTTTAAACTGTGAACCATGTTTTGCTTTGGAATAAGTGCCCTAGAATTGTAAATAATATCTCTTTAAAAATGAGCTTGTTCACAGAATTTTTATGTATCCATTTGCAAATTCTTCGCTCTCAAGTGGTTTCCTTTTTTTTTCAGTAATTGGATCAGTAACTTCACACATGTAGCAGCAGAACCACCATTCTAAGTGGTTGTGCTACTGGATTTGAAATTCTAAGAGGGATTATTTACAGAGAAGCATATAAATTCTGGAGGACTTTTTTACTGGTTTTGTTTGTTTGATTGTTTTTTGTTTTGTTTCCCTTATGCCTGGAAAAAATAATATTCTGGCAATTGCAAGATCACCTTTGTGTATGCTGGACTTTTTACAGCAGGTTGGAGGACGTGATCTTTCCTTTTTGCTCAGCACTGATGAGGCCTCACCTGGAGTACCATGTCCAGTTCTGGGCTCCTCAGTACAAGAGAGTCATGGACATACCGAGGGGAGTCCAGTGATGGGCTGCGAGGGCGATTAGGGGGCTGGAGCATCTCACGTGTGAGAAAAAGAGGTGCCAAGAGGGCAGAGCCAGACTTGTCTTATTGGTGCCCAGTGACAGGACTGGGCAGTGGGCACAAACTGAAACACAGAAGTTCCCTCTGAACATCAGGAAACACTTTCTTACTGTGAGGGTGACTGAGCAATGATCCAGGCTGTCCAGAGAGGCCGTGGAGTTTCCATCTTGGAAATACTAAAAACCCATCTGGACATGGTCCTAGGCCACTGGCTCTGTGGGCCTGGTTGAGCACAGAGGTTCGACCAGATGACCTCCAGAAGTGTCTTCCAGCCTTGACCATTCTATCATTCTGTGACTTTTCAGTTCAGAAGTTGCAAAGTTAGAATTTGTGGCCTATTCAAAATACAGTTTCCTCTTAGGTTTTACTGTGTGAATGATGATGGTACTTTAACAAATGGTTTTTGTTGAGTGTTAGGGTAATATCTTTTGCAGTCTCTGTATATTTGTTGGTGTTCTTAACATGATACACTGCTATGTATATTTTTTCATTGTACTTTTCTCTAAAACTAGATGTTGTAGGTGAAGTAATTATTAGCAATCATGCCTTTATTAGATTTCCAGTGCTGACTCTTCCTGAGACTGGAGTCTCAAGAGAAGATGAGACTTTGTTTGGCTTTTTTTCTGTCCTAGAGTCACCACTAATCAGTGTAAGGTATTGAAGTAAGAGAAACAAGCAGTTGCTTTCTTCAGTAAGGGAGAGTGATTAAACAGAATTATAAGTATTGCTGTTTCCACTAATTTATTTTTGTCTTCTTTTTTTTTTGTTTGGTTTTGTTTTTTTGTTTGGTTGGTTGGTTTTTTGTATACGCAGAGCACAAAGTAATCATAGTGGGACTTGATAATGCTGGAAAGACTACTATTCTTTACCAGTTGTAAGTATATGAACTAATTGTTTTTCTGTTTGCATTTTAGTATTTGTCACTGTTTAATCATTGAAAATTCAGCTTTGTAACCTGGTGGAATCTCTAGGGCTCTAGATCACACTTTGTACATTAATGGTATTAGTTGTTCTAAACAAGGTAAATATTTAAAGG
The DNA here is from genome assembly GCA_013398955.1 of Callaeas wilsoni. Taxonomy (NCBI): domain Eukaryota; kingdom Metazoa; phylum Chordata; class Aves; order Passeriformes; family Callaeidae; genus Callaeas; species Callaeas wilsoni. The sequence goes on along the minus strand of VWPU01001681.1, from coordinate 120,268 downwards.
ATAAGTGAAGGAACTGCTGTGCTTTAAATCTGAACTGTAAATTGAACAACAAAATTGTACATCCAAGCACAAAGTGAACTGCAAATTTTTTTTGCCATGAAAGCCTGTCTAAATTTCTAAGCATAGGAATAATCCTGTTGCCAATAACTGCAAAAAAGAACACAATTTTTAAATTAATGGAAATTCTAGCCATTCTGCAAAAATCCAAAAATGTTTCCAAATGTTTCTCAATTCCAGTGTCTAAAATTTGTGATGGAGAATTCCTAAAAATAATATTTCATCTTGCCCAGGTCGTACCTTGCTCGTTTTCAATAGCATCATTGCACCCAAATCTTGGCAGCATTGCAAGAATATCCATGATAAATTCAAGAGTGTTGTCAGGACCATAATTACTATTGTAATTGTGGAAAAGAGGGAGGGTGTAGCTACATTAATATCCATATATTTGGATATCAAAGCAGCATAGTATGCTTTCCAAAAAGACTTTATATTTATAAACATTTTGAGCAAGTTTAAAGGTGGAACTGAGAAATTTTCAGCTATGTAACCAAACAGTCCTTTGGGATTTAATATCTAGTTACTATGTAGAGTGCTTTGATAAAATAACATTCCAATTTATATTTTGCACAGTTTAGTGGTTTTGTATTTGGGATCTTTAGAATGGCAGCTCCTACTTTAAAACAAGTGTGTTTTAGGTGTCTGTTAATGTCCTTTAGAAAGACAGTCTTCCTAAAACACAGATGCTTATCCATTTGTTATGCCTTTTATGTGCTTATTTTTCATTGTTTATTTCTTTAAGCATGACTACAGTCACTGCTTTCTAAAGTTCAAATGTATACCTTTTTTAAAATACACCTAAATTTTTAATATTTTTTTATCAGTTACACATACTTTTTCTACAAAAAATTTGTTGTTACTGAGCTGTAAGAAGCCTTGTGGATTTTGCTGACTGGTCCTTATGGTGTGATATTGTTTCCTTTAGCTTAATGAATGAAGTGGTTCATACTTCTCCAACCATAGGAAGCAATGTAGAAGAAATAGTGGTGAAAAACACTCATTTCTTAATGTGGGATATTGGAGGACAAGAATCATTACGGTCATCGTGGAATACCTATTATTCAAACACAGAGGTATGAGAAGATGCTTTGAAATCTGCAAATTTGTTAAGTTTGTTTGAAATTATATTTATTTATTAGGAATATTGGTAGACTTTTGTGAAAATTGCAGCTGTATTGTTTTTAAATTTTAGTGAAGAGAAATAAACTCAAAAAGTGTGAGGTATCTCTGGTATGCAGCCATTTTTCTGGTAATATTTGAAGTATTTTTTCTGTGTACTTTACAGTAGTGTTATTTGATCTATGCTATAAACTGTGAAGTTAGACTTATTTCCTAGGCGATCAAACGATAATGAAATACATTTTAGATCATATTTTTTGCTTGCTTTTTTAAGTAGATTAAAAAGAAAATTTTGCTATGTAATTTGCAAATTTTGTGATGATTTGCAGTGCTCAACTGGACTTCTGCACATCCAGTCTGAAATGGTTTTGAAGTAATGATAATTAAGGACAAGGAATTAAACTTTCTCTAGGCCCAGGTAGCAGTATTTAAAAAACTCATCAGCTTGTAGCCTTTACCTAAAGGAGGAAAGAAAGCCTTGCTGTGCTCTACTCATGGGGTACTGGCAGAGCTGCTGTTGCTGGAAGGGTTGGAGTACAATTCAGCAACTGTTGACTTTTGGGGTTTGTTTTTTATGACAGTCTTTTCGAGGTCAAAACGCTAGCAATACAAAAAGGCACGTATCTCTGAGGATTCTTTTTGAGACATGCACATTGATGTAGAATATTTTGGACTTCATTTTTTACCATTTCTACTAAAAGCAGAGACCTCTTGTAGATACTACTCATTATATAAGTATTCCATCCTCCTGTAAAAGTAGCTTTTTTATCTTTCCCTTTTTCTATATCTTTTCCTATACTCCTCTTGAAGAGAGGTGAGATCAGTGATCCATCCTAGATCTACTATAAGCCTGATGATGACATCTCAACCTTCATCTCTAGTACTTTAGACTAATTTTTTATTATATCTGGAAAACTACAGCTATGTCTGAGACACACATGAGGATAAAGAGATTTCTGCCAGCGTTATCTGGTATAGAGCAATAAGTTCTTGGCATTTATCCCTTGAGTATCTTTGATTTTGGAATTTGGAGAGATGCCTATATTCTTTTTCTGATACTTTTGAGATGTTCTTAATATTCTGTCCAGTAAGTGTTTGAAATCCAGTGCCTTCTAGTACTTGGAAAGAAGAACTTTCCCTTTACTTGGAAGCTTTGTCTGCTGGAAACAGTTGAGGAAGAAAAGAGATCTGTTTACTATGCTAATCCTAGCCTCCCTCATAGGAAGAATTCCGTTACTGTTCCTCCTGATCTGCTAGGCACCTCAAAGTCACAGCAGCATTAAATTGACTTAGTTTTTCATACTTTGTGGTCACTTTCAATGGCTAACAAATCTCTATAATTTTATAAGGCCAAGTGATTTGGAGCATATGTTGGAGAATTGTAGCAGTGATTTCTAATTCTCCTTTTTTTGTTACTGTCTCTCTTTTGTCTCTTTTGTCACTTTCTCTTTTCTAGTGTCCTCTGAAAGTGTATGTGTTTTCTGTAGGAAGACTTGTGGTGGTGGTCTCTTGAAAATATGCTGTCTGTAATTTTTAGTTTGTATTTACATACTATACTGTTGGTGTTTTTCCCTAGTTCATCATTCTGGTTGTTGACAGCATTGATAGAGAGCGACTTTCTATTACAAAAGAAGAACTTTATAGAATGCTGGCTCATGAGGTATGGTGGGGAATTGGGATAATAGTTTTGTTGAGAACAGTGAAATAACATTTCATGCTTCCTATGTTAACAAATATAATGCCCTCAGAAAATCAAAAAAACCTTGAGAATAAGTGTGCATTCATGTTGATCACATTTTAAAACCATGTAAGTTATAAATAAGCAGAAAAATTGTTAAGCCCCCTTCTAATAGGACTTGCTTGATTATAATCAAATCAGTCTTTACTTTGCAAATGTTAAACTTGTGAAATATCTTATGCTTCATATTAATGTAACCGAGTATTATCATCCTTTACCACTGACTGTTTCAGTTTAAATGGCTAAAGTTTCAAGAAGCTTTTTTTAAAAACTTTTATTTTAGAGAAATGGAATTGCCTACTTTTTTTGTTTGTTTTAATCTCGTTCCTTAAAATTAAGGAGCATATATCATACTATGGGTAAATTAATTTCAGTTCATTTTCCTTCAGAATTATTTGATTGTATTTTTATTATATGTTATCCTGAGGACTGTTCAGCATTGGGTCAACTCACTCAAGCATCCTAAATTAACGTGTATATGGGCTTAGGTAAAGTATGTTAAAACCTTTTCTGATCACTGTGAAGCTGAATTAAGGTTGTTTTAAGTCTACATATTCTCCCTTACTTTTCAAAGAAAAGGATTTAGTACAATGCAATTAATCCTATTGAGTTAATTTCTCTGAGAGACTTGTGTTTCACATAAGTGAGTTTTTGCTTTACAGTTTAATATTAATTGTAGTTTGGGTTTAATAGTAAGGAGTAAATTCACTACCAAAAAAGGTGGAAAAATTACTTCTTGTGGTGAAGTTTTCCCATGTAGTTTTTTAGTTTCCAGTCTCAAACTCTTAGGAAATTGTGATCTACCATCTCTTGAAAACAGTTGGTAGGTCTAGAGGGGACTACTTGTAAGGATGCATTTTCAGCTGTAGATCATAAAGCTTTGTTGGTTTTGGGTTTTTTTCTCTTGGTGGAAAAATAGTCTCAAAATTTAATATGCTTTGAAATGTATTGAACACTTTTAGTTGAAACTGTCAGCTTTCTGAGTGTTACATTTGTTTACCCTTCTGCACTTTTAAAGCAATACATTCCAGTTGTTGTCTCATTGCTGTTTGGAATGCTAAATTCCATACTGAAACAAAATAATTTTGATTCGTTTTTGAAGCTGATGCAGCATTATTAGAGCTCCCTTTTTGGAACACTAGGATGAAACTTCCAAGAATTCAAAAAGCTTTCTTAAATTATTACTGCTTTAATCAATACAGAACTTCTTTAATGAAGTTGAAAGCAATTTCAAGACAGTGATATCTAGCAGGCTTTTCCATTTGAATAGTATTTCTTGTAGGACTTGGAATGTTTAACCAGAAATAATTCTGCTGCCTGAATGGTTTGGAGCATTTTAAAATGTATTTTGACAAGACTTTCATTACTTATGTATGAACATGTTGTCAACGCCAAAAGGATACTCATATAATACATTGCAGTTTGATTCTCTGTGGTGGTGAGCACTTCTGAATAAATTAGTTTTTTCAGTCTTACTGTAATGAGTATTTAGTGTAGTAAGACGGTTAAAACTCCATGCTCCAGTGTAATTGTAGATTAGCTTGGATACAGTTCTTTTAACAAATGAAGTTAGCACAATAACCTTTCAGTTCTGTATAACAGCTATTATTATGAGTACTCTAAATCATTTCTAGGATTTACGGAAGGCTGCAGTTCTCATCTTTGCGAACAAGCAGGACATGAAAGGCTGCATGACGGCTGCCGAGATATCTGCTTACCTCACCCTCAGCTCCATAAAGGATCACCCGTGGCACATTCAGTCCTGCTGTGCTTTGACAGGGGAAGGGTAAGTGCTTACTGCTTCGTATGGCAATTCGTGGTACATGAGAATACTGATTTAGAAGCCTGCTGACACCAACGTTTATTTTCTGAAAGTTCTTATTTTCTGAACTTTGCAGTCAGAGGACATCTTGAATTTTTCATTTTCTTAATTGAACCTTGTGGGTTTTTTCATAGCTCAAACTCCAAATTCATATAAAAGTCCTCCATTTGTTGTTAAAAACCCCAAACCAAAAACCAAACACCAAACACCACCCCTCCACGTAAGCAGGTAGCTGTTGACATAGCTGTCTACTCTCGCCGTGCTACTTTCTTACTCTTGTGTGTCTTTCTGTATTTAAAGAAATAAGCTGCTGTTTTCTTCCTTTATATTCTAAACTACAGGAAGCTTCTAAGATGAGAGGTTGACGTGTTTTGGGGTTTTTTTGATTTGTTGAGTTTTTTGATTAGCATTGAAACATAGTTTGATGAAAACTTACATAGATCTGTCATAAAAGAAAATTGTTACCAGTATTAAACTTTTTGTTTCTATCTGGCTAATGTAGCTAATTTTGAAATTTGTATGCCTTATGCCAGTAATTGCTAAAATGGAAAGCTGGGTTAGCCTTAGAGCCTTAGTCTGTAAAGATGAAAAAACATTTTTGGATACCTTTTAACAAGTTGAATAATGTCTTGCTTGTATGGTGTGAAGTGTACTAATTTTTCATCTTGATTTTTAAAGCAGTCATGCAGTGTGTGATATTTAGAGGTTTTTTTCAGCCGTGTTGTACAACCTTTGCAATAATGTGGTCTTGTGACATCAAAAATAGTGACTCCAACTGAGTAATTGGGAAGGGAAAGCATCAACCTCACTTTCTAGCATGAGGTATTGTCTAATGTCATGGAGATGTCTTGTAGAGTGAATGGTGGCGCTAACTTCCTTAGTGGAACATGTTAGTGAGAACAAAGCGGGAGTTTTTTTATGAGGTCATTGTATTGTTTTGTTCTAAGAGGTAACTCTTCTCTCCCTCTACCAGTTTTTTTCTAAATACACAGTGTTTTTGAATACACAGTTTATGTACTAACTAAGATCTTCAACCAAGTTGACATTGGAAGGAAAGTAATAATTAATAAATATGAAGCTTAGTTTAGAAACAGTGGCCATCCTAGGCTGCTTCTTTCATATTGTAAAACAAAAAGAAGTGAATATTTAGAATACTTTAAGCTATGACATAGCTTAAGTATAAGTAGTGAAATCAACTTAGAAGACACATTCCCAGAGTTAGATCGCTGAGCTGAGTTTTCCTTGGGAAGATCTGACAGGAACCTGGGAGAATCAGCCTCATGTGACTGAAGCTGGCATTCTTGGATGGCTAAACCCTGATTTACTGCACAGAGGTAAAGCTCAAAGAGGTATAAAGTCTGTCTTCTGAGATAGAAGACTTTTAAATGGAGATGCAAATTGAATTAGGAAGCAGATTAGATCCCATGCAATCTTAGTATTCAATATAAACATACTTTTAATTTTGTAATGTAATTTTAGAATTCTTGATATACTGTCTTTTTATGAAATAATTCCGTCTGGATAACCTGCCCTTTAGCTTTTAGTATTAGTAGGTAAAGGTCTAGCTTTCTGTAGAAAAAGAAAAACTTTTTTTATTTCCACATACTTGTGAGTAAGCATTTAAGAATAGTGTCTTTCAGGGTTTACAAGGGAAAAAAAATTGAAGTACTGCCAAGCTTCAATAAAATAGAATGCTTGACCATTTTCATGTGGCTAAAGCCTAAGTAGACATAGTTTAAAACACTATTTACTCTGTTCAGCATTCAGTCTCATTTCCAGTTGATTTAATTTATTTTAAGTAGCTGTTTTTACACATAAAAACAAGTAGAAAATACCTTCAAGATGCTGGAATAGAACTCATATCAATTATAACATCTCTTATCTTTCAGATTATGCCAAGGCTTGGAGTGGATGACCTCCCGTATTGGAGTGAGATAGCTTTTTTCTTTTTTTTTTTTTTCTTTTTTTTTTAATTCCTCCAAAAGAAGAGACTTCTATTTATCCTGTGAACATGTACATTTTTCTGTACTTTTGGCTGCTGAGGCAGTGACCATGTTTAATTTATATCAGCCAACCTCTAAGCTGTGCTTGAATCAAGCACAGTTGAACTGAAACACAAAAGTATTTTCTTAACTTTTTTTAATACACTAATCTTCAACTGGATGAGCATATGTGAATCTGTTTTTAAGCATTGAAATTCCTCTGAATATGAATTCTAACTTTTTCAATGATAGCTTTTTAAAATCTGTTTTGTCATTGTCAATATTTCATATTTCCTCGTTCTAAATAGTTGTATAACTTACTAACATAAATGAGCACATTTTATTTAATAATTAAAAGTAGTGTTTAGGTTAACTTTACTCTGTCATAGCTTTAACCTTAAAGGATAACTATATCTCCAGCTGGACTTCCTGGAACACTTGTAGAGTTCTAGTCAGCACGAGAATTAATAGTTATGAATGCAAATTTTTAAATGCTTAATGAACTAGTTATAGTTAATATTGTGGTGGTTTTAATTTGATATACAATGGAACTTCTGCCTTAAATCTGTTTCAGTCTCAGTTTCTCTGTTATGTAGTTCTAGGATATTCTTATATTCTTCTACTTGAAGATATATCTCTGTACAGTGCATAAAAATATTGTTTCTAAGTGCTGGTATAGTCATTTACAACTTGAATACCTTTTCAAAGATAAATCAGTAATTAAATTTGGAATCACAGCAGCCAGTGTTATGTGTAGACTTGCTGTATTCTGTTAAAATTTTAAATTCTGTATACATGAGCCTTCACCATTTAGTGAGAGTGCTTTTCTAAATGAATACAAAATCAAAAGGGAAGCCAGATTTATAAACAAAACAAAACCATGGTGCTGTATCTGTAGACTTCAGAGTGAAGCTAATCTTGACATTTATTTGCCTACTATTATATATGTTTTCAGATTCTGTTGTGGAGAAGTTATTTTGCCTTCATTTTTGTTTTCGCTCTTACTTGCACAAGCAGAGAACTTTTGACGGTGTTTGAGTTAGGTTCCTTCACCTGAAATTTGAAAAACAGGTGGTGAAAGATTGGACTCAGTAACTGTTAATTCAGTTTGAGGGGAATTAAGTTAAATCTAAAGGTAATCTAAAGTTACGGAGTTAATTGAGAACATCAGGCATCAAATAAACCTAACCACCAATCTCCCCAAAGAACCCCACATGAGGATTAGAAAAACCAACCAATAGTGGACACCTGATTCCTGGCAAAGTCCCAGCAGCAGTCAGGTACCCAACCTATCTAAATGCTTATCAGGTTTTCCAGAAGCACCATTCTGCACTTCTGCATGCCTAAAAGCCACATGGAGTTTGGTTACCAGAACCATTTTGCAAACTGACTGTAGGCCTTTGATGACAAAATGTTTTTGTTAAATCTTGTTTTAAAATTTTAAGCACACTAAGTTTTCTTTAATAAAATTTTAAGCTTTGTAAATTTCAATTTGCTTCCATTTTATTTAAATAAAACTTAATGAAATTTTAAAAGTATTAGCAAATATGTTGTCGTAAGTGTTGGAAAGACTTTGAATACATGTGGAAACAGTGATTGGTTGAATGAAGTTGTGTATTAATGCCAGTTAGCAAAAGTCACATTTAGGACTACATTGAGTGTCAAGTCAAAATGTTCACAAAATAATTAAAGTCAGTGAAAAGTAATGCATAAAGAAAAAAGATGAATGCAAGACAAGGTTAAAATCTGATATTAAAGCTGCTTGCTGTGATGTTCAGCTGTTTTAATGTGTGAAAATAAGATTTTTTTGCTCTTAGGGAAGCAAATTATAAAGGAAAAAATAAAATGATAGCATGAATGATGTTTCTTGTTTGGTGACTTAATTTCAGTTTGCAGTTTAGATTTAGTTTCAGGTTTGTTTTGATGTTGTTCAGAATGTAGGTGTGAATACTTACAAAGAGCTGGATGTATAGCCCTTTGATTGTTTGTTTTTAAAAAAAGGTGTGATTTTGTATTGCTTTCTAGCTGAAACCATTTGTAAATCTATAGTTTGGTTACTAAATCCAGTCTTACCTGAGGTAATACACATAACTTTGATTAGGAGAAAATGGTCTGATTGAAGACATTAGAATATCAGAATAATGGAAGTTTTCTTTTAATTTCTTAGCACTTAAAACCTTTGAGTATCTTTAAGGAATGATACATTCCCTACAATTGCTATGATTTTTATCATCTAACAACTTCATTTTCTGCAACAGTTTTCCAGTGATAATATTGGTTTGTTCACAGCACCATTGCTCTGATTTTTCTTACTATTACTACTTTTTGAGAGAAGAAGGCTTGGTGTGGAATTTTAGGAGGCCTATTCTTAATAACTTCAGAGCCTCTTAAACTAAAAGTGATTTGATTAAAATATTTTTTAAGGGTTGCCTTAGAATACTTAGAATATTTGCATTGCCAACTACTGCATTATGTTTGTATTTGAATGTAGTAAATACCTTGCTGGTAGTTTTTCTCTTTGAAAGTACTCTGTGTTTAATATGCTGTTCCCAAAGAACAATGTTAATCACCTTAAGTTCAAGAAATTATGGTGTCCTATGCACATTTATATTGTACTGCTGTCGATGGGTTGGCGCATGGCTTTTTATTTGTTTATTTTTTTTACTTTTTGTCTAGGTGGCAAAGAGGTTCAGTATTCCCAAAGCAGGGATTCTTTCCAGCTGTTTAAACACACTACACTCAGTAAGGTGAGGAAGACTTGGGCACAGCTGGTCAAAATATTTGTCATCAAAATAAAATCGAGTTGTTCTCTGAAGTTGGATGGGGTTTTTGTTCGAGAGTGCTCTGTAGTGAAGAGGTGCTGCAGCAGTGTGACATTGTCACTTTCATCCCAGTCTGTTCACTGGGGCAGAATGGGGGCCTGCCTCATGTGCAGCTGTAGCCAGTTCACAGAACATCTTGGCTGGACACCTGCTTCCTTTCATCGCGGAGAAGCTCCAGCTTTGATCCTAAAGAGACTGTCACATCGTTTCAACCATGGGAAGTGTGGGTCTTCGTTTGTTTTAGTGAAGGGTGTTTGTTTTAGTGGACTGTTCCCTTTCAAAGTAAGAACAAAACAAATCCAAACAAAAGACTGGGAAAAAACTTGTATGGATTTTTGTGTGTGCATTTGACTATGCTTAGCATTTAGCTGAGTTTGCTGTTTCCTTTTGTGGAGTCTGCCTTGTGAAAGAGCCCGGAAGGCAACAGTGAGGAGAGCAGGATACGAAAGCTGGCCACGATGCCAACACTAGCAATAGAAACTGGCATCTTGGAACAACCTTCAACTTTTTCTAAAATTACCTTGACGATCTTTCAACATTGAGGGATTCTGTATTTTGCTTCTTAGGGGATAGTGCACTAGAAAAGCTGCGTGCTGTCCACACAGTGTGTGTACCCACCCTGCAGGCAGGAGAATGAGGCTTTAGGTTAGGTTTGTTTCTTTTTAGGTGTGCTACTCTTCAATTCAGTTGATTTTTGTTTTGCTGGGTAGAGATACGCATTTCACACAGAAAGTTTTCCTGGGTATAATTGAAGGCATTCTTCCAGTTGCACACCAGTTCGTGTCCCCTAGATGGCAGGAAAGGATCGGTTTAACAGTGCCAAACCTGCTTTAGCTTGTGTTGTTTGGCTCATGAAAGACTTTAAAAATGCCTCGGTAAATGAAGAGGCTGTATATCACCAGCTGAATCGTGGGGATCATGCTTAGATACAATGGAGACAGCATAAAGGAGAGGAAGGTTGAATCACATCGGCGGTGGGAAGGAAGCTTACAGGGAGGTTTTAAAAAATTTGAAGCTGTTCTGTAGCTTAAAGGCATTTTGTCTTAATTCTTTATGATTAGAATTATATTCCAAACCTTCTATTGCTGCTGCAACTGAGAATGTAGAAAACAAAAAGAATTAATACAATTCCTGGCATGTTTCATTTTAATAATAACTTTAGTCTGTTGCCCACGACATGCTTGATTTTTGAACTTTGGTTGATGACAGTTGCTCCTGTAATGCTCTTTTGCACTACTACTCCTCAGAAATTGCAAGGATCTGGAACATTTGAACTGTCACCTTGCAGTGTGTTTAGCTATGCTGACGATTTGTAGTCTTTGCTATATACTACTGCATATGAAGGCTAAATTCAAGTAAAATAGTAGTTCTGTTGCAAGATTTAGATTATTTTTAGTGTAAGTAGTGCTCAAAATAGGAATGGTTGCAGTGGGCAGTACCACCAACAGGCTTTCATTGCCCAGGTTGTTTCTTGTGCACTTGATAAAATGTATATCATATTTGTATATTTCTCTTTATGCAGTGTTTTAAAAAGTTATTTACATTATTACTTTTGAAAAGAGTATTGCCTAATAATTAGCACTTCATTTTTATGTCCACATTGAAAGTTACTGCTGGCCAATCTTCATTACGGGTAGACTTGACTTGTGTAGTTTCAAAGGGCTCATCCTCCATACTGAACAAGAAAAAAATGGTGGTAGATGTTGGGACATCTCAGGAGGGAGTGAAGTCTATAAGACCATAATTTCATGTCTTTTCTGAGCATATTCTGTGTTGAAGCAATGAGCAAGGATGTCTTGAAACTTCACTATCTGTTTTGGCAGCTCATCTTTTACAACTGGAAGCAAAAGTTAACTTTTATGTTAAAGTTGTACCAAAGAGTTTAGTTAAAAAACCTTAGATGTCTGGTGGGCCAGGTGGGAGCAGCCATGACCTAGCTTAGCTGTGCTCCGAGTCTGTAGGGTGAGAGGCCGTTCTGTTCCCAAAGCCGCTCAGATAGATGTACTGGCACAGCATTCAGGATTTGAGCGTGCTTTCCAAGAAAGCTGACCTGGAGATCCCCACACCCTGCTTGTGGTGGGCACACCTTCTGTGTGCATTGTTTAGCCCACAGAAACCATCTCCAAAGCCCTACGCAGAGGCTTCTGTGCTCTGCAGTGCGCACGGTGCACTTGCTGCATCCACAAAGAATGAGGTGGATCTGCCTCCAGAGATGGCTTTGCTCTCACTGCACTCTTCTCCTGAAATGACCATGAAGTCACTGGAAGCTGAAATGAAGTGTATCAAGATAAACCTCAGTGAAAGTATTGATTGAAATTTTCTAATGTAACCACTGACATTTTGGAATTAAATTAATTAAAAGGCGCTGTTGGTTGGGAAAATGTCTACTGAATTATTTCAAAAAATTTCAGAAAACCTGTTTCAAAAATAGGGCTGCTAAAACTGATAGTGACTTAAAATTTTGGTAACTGGCTAAAACCTTTGGTAACTGGTCAAAACTGTTGACAGTTTTAAGAAAAATAGTACTCTTTTCTCAACAAAACTCTGGTTTCTGGTCCCTCATTTTTCAAGACTCACTTCTAAGGCAGTGTTTTCATTGAATCATTTGAGTGCTTTTCATTTTTCCATTAGCTTTTCCCATATTCCCTTTGAGGTTTTATTCCATTCTGTAGACTAGTTCACTAGTCTAGGCTTGGAGCTTTGCTATTCTAATCTCATCTTGAAAAAAGGACTTTTTGGTCAACCTTGAAAGTTTGACAAGATACCTTCAACAATCACCAATATTGCACTGTTCGGAAAAACTTTAAATGCATTTCTTAAAAATAGCATTGCTAGATACTTGGTGTTGATTTCAGCTGAGTACACTACAATTAGAAGCTGAAGAAGCCAATTAAAAGATTAATGTTCAAACTTGTAGGAAAATATGAATGATTTGTTTTGAAAGATAAATATATATATATGTGTGTATATATAAATTTCTCATATATAGTGGAAATTGATGCACATACATACTGTAGTCTGTCCAGTGAGTATTGAACAATATTCATATTGATCCTACAAAGGCCTAACCTCTCAGTTCTTAGCACTGCTTTTCCCATCCAAGAGTTGCTTTGGATCCAGCACCTTGCAAAGATAAATACAACCTCTTAAAATATTTTCCCTTTGCTCTTTTATCAGTAAATTGCAAGGCGGCAGCTACTTGACAGAATCCATTTTCAGTTTAGTACGAAATGTTATATACTTCCGATCTGGAGGAAAATTGGTAAGTAATTACTGTAGAATTAAATCCTATTGCTTCTGTGAAAATAAACAATACAGAGGTGTCTGGGGACTTGCAGTAGGATGCATAATCCAACAGTACTCATTCTTCTTTGTAGAGCTATCTAATTAGGAGTTAATGAAAAAATATTGGACTGCTTGCAATTCTGTACACTGATTCTCTGCAAGTGTAGAAAGTCTCTTTTGCGTCCTCTGGATCTTTCTATGCTTTTGCTTTTGTTTTTTAGCTGCAGTGAAAATGGGATCTTACATTGACAGGAATTGTTTATGTCTTGGTAATAAGCAATTAAGTTCAGTACCTTCTTAGTTCAGTTGCTAGTTTGATTGTCTCTTCTGTGCAGTCAAGACTGTTTCTTCTAGACTAAGTATAGATTTACAATTTTTTGCCAAATTAAAAAAAAAGGGGAAAAATAAAATAAAAAAAAGGTTATGGAAAGAGAAAGTAAAAAGGGTTAACTACATATGAGTTGAAATAAAAAAGGAGCAAAAGTACTTTTTTCTGAAGTCAAACCATGTGAATCTGTTTGCCTTGTTCTGTGTTTCTTTTGGAGAAAAAAGAATTTTGAGGTTTTTAATTGTGCTGAACAAGTACTAGATACAGGCACCATATATGAGCCGTGGGCTTTATATTCCAGATATTCTCTTTTACTTCTACTGATGACATGTCAGCTGGGATTTCTCAGCACTGAATGCAAACTCTCTGAGATGCCTGGGCAGAGACCATATTGGTGACAGTGTTATAAACCATGGCACACTCCTGTGCCCTGTTTTTACTCTGCCAGGAATTCTGATTTAAACCAAAGACTCTCCCCACCTATTACAAGGTATAAATACAATTTGTCCAGTACACTTATAATGCAACAAGTGAAAATTAACTATTGATCCTATAAATCTAATATACATAGTAATAGGCTCAATGTTACAGACAAAAATACTTGCAAGATTCATAAATATTTCATTGCTCTGAAACGCAGATGTCAGTGGCTTTGTTTTTAAAGCCCAATACTTGGGGGAATTGGATAGAGTTTTAATGTTGCTAAAATTATACTAAAATGCTTTTAGAACTTCAGGCAAAATAGATCTAACTTGGGTAGTAAATCTAGTTCATTTCAAAGGGACAGAGCAATAAAACCCCTGAAGCAGGCATTACCTAAAGGTAATTGACTGCATCTATGAGTTAAATGTTCCAAAGAAGACTGCTTTTAGCTGACAAGGTCAATTATCCCCTCACTGTGTCCTCTTGGGGTGGTACTGGCATTCCAAACACACAAAAATATTAAATAAAACTTTTGAGAACAAAGTAATGTTTCTTTAAATAAAAGTCCTATTAACTATTTTTAAAAACTCAGATACAAAAGAAGTTAATGCACAGAAGTAGTACTTATCCTATGGATATATGTACTTCGAGTAGTAGTTATCTATCCATTGTCACTTCTGCTTGCATGGAATCTGATAATGGAATTTTTGTGGTTTGTTTAAAAAACATTGACTGTAAAATGGCATTGTGTGATAAATGGAGTAGTTAAAGGTTGTACCATTTTTGTATTTGGGCATCCATGGAAGCCCTGTTTCATTGTGGATGGAATCCTGATGAAGTAGAGACAAGTTATGTGGGCTGAAACTGGCAGTGCTGAACCGCATTGGGAGCTGGTGGAAGGTCGGTGCAGTGGTTCAGAAGCCAGTAGCAAGGTTCTTCCTTGGTTTTGTTTCAGATGTCCCAAGTTCAGCTGGCAAGTGCCACATAATAGAACCTCACCTGCTCTCTGTGCCTGAGGAACATGAGATGTTCCCTGAGGAACAGCCTCAAACTCTTCACATACCTGTTTTGGGCTCCCCAGTGAAGAAACACAGATCATGACAAATCTTTTACTCTGTTTGAGATTTTCCTTCCCCTCTGGTAATGCTGTGTATAAATGGTACCTTTTCCCTGGTTTTAGTTTCCTGTTCATTTATTTCATAAACCTCTTTGGTTAGAAACAAAATCTTTATTATAGCATTTGAATTTCATCTGTTTTCCTGCAGCTTTTCTCTCAAAAGTAACAATTACTGTATCCCGATAACACCGGATTGTTCATCTGTGTCCAATTTGAAGTTAGCATTCTGCCTTCTTTAAAATTGATGGCCCATTCACTTTGTGGTGCTGTGTTGTTCATTCCTTCTAGTATGGTAATAATGCTTTTTCCAGTCCTATTCATGCTGTTTATACTCTGCTAATGTTTGCATTTGCTTGGGAAATCATGGAGCCTCTTTATTATTTTATTTTTAAGTGATGTGCATATTCTTGTTTTGCGAATCTACCATATAATTTAATGTTCTGTGCAGCTTTTTGTCTTGTTTTAACTCCAGTGCTAACCCCTGCAAGTCCTTCTGCTTCCCTTTCTTGCTCTGGGATTTTTTCATGTTTGCAGTACTATAGGTTGCTCAGTACGTCGTAAACTTCCTCTCTAGTTTAGTGATACTTGAGTGTGAAATGTATTATTTCTATAAAGGTTAATTTTGTCCCATACACCTTGTTTTTTTTACCAGATTCCTTCTAGATTAAGTTTAAACCCCATGTTTATCTTTTTAGTCTCTAGTTGGAGACTCCTTCTGCCTTCACTTACTCTTCACAGTGTCTATTTAAAAGTGTGCTGGAGCTATTTCAGAAATAGTTGATTGCAACAGCAGTGTTCTGTGGCTGTCTTCCTTTCTCTCTTGAACTTACTTCTAGTAGCCAGAAATGGAAGCGATGCTTTAAACCTTCTTTGTTGTCTTTCACATTTCCGGAGCGTTTCAGCTGTTAACAGATACTCAGAATAGTTTTTTATCTTCGTGTGCCCCTGATAGCTTATTCAGAGATTGTTCAAAAGGAGATGCTGACTACCTTACAGTGTGCCTGAGTAGGAGGGTGGAATGATGCTCCATGTGTGGTGAAATGAGTGGTGAAAGGAGAACGGAAAAGGCTTCAGCGGTGGAAATGCCTTGAGTCTGCCCAGGCAAGCAAACATCAAAGTCTGCATGAGTCAGAGGGCACTGCTCTGCAGCAACTGGAATAGAACTGGGGCTGGAAGATATATTTGGAGCTCACTAACGTCAGCACTTGACTGGAAGCAGGGCCAACTTTAAATTTAGACTTTGAGCCTTGTCCCATTGTCTTGGTCTGCACTTTTTGGGGCTCTGAGCTTGCCCACATTGTCCTCTTCAGCTGCAATCCCATCTCTGTGCCCAAGGCATGGGTTTGAGAATTCATGTGACCACACTGAGACTCAGGAAGCTTTTTTGGTTAAAAATCAACCACTGAGTGACTTCAAGAGGAAATAACAACGTTGGTGTTAACAACATTCTCTCCTGGCTTTTCCTGAAGGAAGCAAGGTGATGAGATGCAGAAAAGAAACAACCCCTTTGCAAATCAAAAATGGTCCCTTCTTGCTTCCCCCCACAATGCACACACAGGTGAGTGATGTGGGAAGCCTCTTCCATTTAAGCATGTGAGAAGTTTCATCAATGTAAATTGTGCTTTGGATGAATGGGCAACATAATCAGAAGCTACAAAATTCTTTTTACTTTCCAAAACAACCCCCAAAATAAGATTTAAAAAGGCCGAAGTATCTTTCTCAACAATCTCTCACGTTTACACTTCAAGCAAAGATGTGGTAGAAAACATGCATCTGCTGTAATTTCTCAAAGCTCTCTCTCTGAAAGCTACAGTTCAATTCAAATTCAGGATTTGATGTGAAAAATATAGGTAAAATATAAACCCTGGTATTTAGTAAACAAGCAAAAGCCTTACAAAACCTTTCTGTCACAGATCTTGCTCAACTTTTCCATAGCCTAATATTAAGCTCAATGACAGCCAAAGTATTTTCTGAGGTTTATTCTTTGGTATAGAAAAACCTTTAATTTACTCTCTGGGGTATCTGAACTTGCAATGGAGAGCTGTCACATTCACTCTGATTCTGTGTGTCAATCTGCTAACTCTCATGCTGTTCAGTGCTTTGTGCTGTTTATAAATAAAGTGATTTCTGCTGTTCTGCATCAGGTTTCTGAAGCACATACCATGATAATAGAACAATCAAATGTCATGGGGATGAAATTTAAGCTATACTACTTTGAATTCAACAACCAGTTGAGAGATCCTGTGTTTCTTTTCTTTAAATCCCCGGGTTTTTTCATCCCAACAAGAACACTGTAATCAAAGGAAATCAGGGTGGGATTGGAGCTGGGCAAGTGTGTGGTGAAAGGGAAACTTTAAGTGCAGTAAAGCTATACAAGATGGTGTTTGATAGATGGTGTGCAGAAATAGAACTGGACACAGCTCGAATTTTTGCTCTGTTCTTTGTCATTCTCTGAATGTTTGGGTTTTTTCCCCGTGGTTTCTTTGTTTCTCTCCTTTCCTTCCCAAGGTTCTAAGTGAAGCATCAACTTGGAAGATTTTCAGTTTCTCTTTCAAGATTTGCATATTTCAGTGGTGCTGTAGATAAGCTTAATAAATTGGGCTATGTCAATAGCATCAAATGTTGTAACTATAAATGGCATTCTGATGTAACCAGTGTTGGCTTTGTATTGAATGCATTTTTCATGTGAGCAGTTTCCTCCATATAAAATGGTGTTTAGTATCTTGACATCTGTACAAATACAGAAAATATGTCTTAAATTCTTCCCTCCTGCACCAGTCCAACCTTCTGTTCTGCCCCCCACTATTACTCGATCAAGTCGAAAGGAGATGGACTTGTGATGAAAAATATTTTTTCTGAAGATTTAAACTATTTTATTCACTAGTATTATTCATAATTTTATTTGATCTGGTTTTTTTTCCTTTAGACATTTCCTTTTTAGCAATTTATTTTATCCAGTATTCCATACTATGTAATGACACCCAGATTCTTTGGGGTTTTAAAATTTAAAGTCTTGAAAATGTTTAGTAAATTTAACTATATTTTAGTTCAGCTTATTTTTCCAACTCAACTTTCCTATCAAAGCTATCAAAATACAGTGTCAATATGTATTATAAACTGCTTCCCTGAAAGAAGAGGCCTCTGTACTGTCATAGAACAATTGGCATCTTAGATTAGTTCAAACCATATTCTGTACATAAATGTCTGGTTTCAAATTACTGCAGTAAGTAGATATTTTCATTTCAGACTTGTGAATTGTTATATTAGTGAAAATAATCATATGGTAAAAACCCTTCAAGTTTCTATTCTCATTCATGACTTTAAGGTAAAAAATATCAATGCCTTTGAAGTTAACATTAGATGCTTGTAACTATGACAGCAAAATGTGCTTTAAAAACAAGACAACTTAGGTTCTACAAAGGTGTTAAAGAAAGACACTTCTAATAGAAAGGGATATAGATGCAATATGCGACTTCAACTGCAAATTGGAAGCTGGCAAGGTTTGAGATTGAGTATCTCAGAGGCAATAAAAGTTCAAAGCTAGAAAAACAACATATTAACTGCTACAAACCATGAAAATTAGGTGCCTATCTTAACAAGTGTCAAACACCTCTAAAACATTCACACCGTTGTAGAGCAAGGATTGCAGGAGTGGTTGACACGCTGAGTCAGCTGCTCCATCAGTTGTGAATAAATTCCTCATTCAGTAGATACCCTGACAGATCTGCACTCGTGTAATGAGATTTCTGACAGAGTTTGCAGTTTATTCTTGGTGCGCGTAATGTTTCAAATTATAATCTAGTATTCTTCAATTCTGACAACTCTTCCATTGAAGCTGTTGATTCTTACCTTTCTTAGTGATCAGTGATCTTCCATCATAATCAGTGAATTACTTTGGCAACTGATTGTAATTTATACCCCATACTGGATTATTCAAACTGCAGAAGTCTCACATAAGATGGTCTGCTTATCACCATCAATTTAAAGCAACGAGAATGAACAGGAAACAAAAAAGTGCAGTCAAATTCATTAAGGAAGTGCAATGTAGTTTTCTATGACTTGCAGAAAAACTTAGGTCATTTTGGTGATATAAATAACTTGTGAAAATTTAATGTGCTGCAATACTTCCGGTATCTTAAATATACTTTACTGGGCTAGAGATTAAATTTATCAGCAGCTATCCACCCTATTAAAGCTCTCAAGGTTCTGCTAAACACAAACAACTGCTAAACAACATTTCTTTTGTGTTTTGACTTGGAGAGTCACTAAAAGTACTGCATGTGACTTAGTGCATGAAGCCTGAGTGCCATTTAAACTGTCCAAACATGGAGCATGCATTTTTAAACACTAAGGAGTTGTTAAATAGTAAAACCTGTTTTATTTTTCGTGTATACTCCACCTAATGTATAATGAATAGCTTTAAGGTCTGTTCTCTAGTGAGTTTACTTATTGGGGCTGCATTCTGTATAAAGACCTTCATCTGAAACGTGTACTGGCTTGAGCTATGTGCAGCTGTGCTGAGCTTCTTGGGATTGCAGAATTTGCTATCTGTAGGGAAAATATCTCCTTAAAAATACATAATGCATGCCATTTAAATTGTGTTTAAATATGAACAAAATTATGAACAGACACAGCTGTGTTTGAATATGCATTCTTTGTCACTATCTCACCCGGTAGGTTTATGTCTGTCTTCACTCCCATAAGAAAAGAGGAGTAGGATACATTTGCAAAGAAATTATTTCAGATGCTTGCTTAAAACACATTAACAGTTCCACTAGTTTCTGTGAGTAAATTAAGACTTTCTGTCTTTGTCAACCCCAGTAAAAAACTTGTGACCTAGCCCGAAAAGTTTAAAATAAGCAAAAGGAAGGTAGTAGGTCTAGTGATGGTGAAAGTATTGCACTGAAATGCACTGCTTGGATAGTTCTTATGCATTTACATTGGAGCCAGTGTATTAGTATAGTTATTGCTGATTATGTTTTGAGTCTGCACAGGGATGTTTGAGGTGTATTTCATTAAGACATTAGCAGATAATCGCTACTCTGAGGAGAGAGCCATCTTAATGTAACTGATACCTGCTAAGTGACAGCTAACACAGGAGTAGTAGACTAGGCTAGTGATGTTGTAATTCTCCCTGAGTAAGTTATGTGTGAATGTTGATGGCTCAGTTCATTTTTCATTTCCCACTTTGGCTGCTTACTCTCCCACTCATTTCACAGTGAAATGTTTATTCAACCATTTCCTTATACGAGGGAACCTTACATGAAAGGATGTGAAGAAAATGCCATGTGAAAGGTCTGGAGATATCTTATGCAGCAGAAAGCTTTAGAGCAGTTAGGCGTTATTGCAGGCACAACTGAGGCTTAAAAGACAAGACCTCACTGATACAGCTGAAATTAGCTGCTCTGAGGAGAGTGGGGCAGAATGGCATATGAGGAGCTCTCCCAGCTCAGTATGTTCAGGTACCAGCTTGAATTCAAACCTGGCGTGGGTCACAAGTTAAAATGAGTTTGCACCCTTTTCCCCAGGGGACATTTATCTATACACTGATGCCATCTTGCAGTTTGGCGTAGTAGTGGTGTTAAAAAAGCTTTCTTAGGGACTGCCTGCCCTGTGTGTCCTTCTCTTGTTATGAAATCAGTTCTGAAGAAATCAGTCTCACTCATCAGGATGAAAAATTAAAAACAAACAAAAACCCAAGCTAAAACCAACCAGCCGAACAAACAAAACTAACAAAAAAGGAAACAAATAAAAGATAAGTGTTGCCAAACAAGAATTGTAGTTTTTTTGTACACAGTCATTCAATGATTTCAATACATAGGCAATGTTATTTTTTTTCTTCTTGTCTTTATTAAGCACAACAGTCAAGAAGGACTGTTAAAATAGGATTTTTTTATCTATTCATTGTATCTTATTTTTGTACATTAAATCTCCTTTAAAATGTCCCGAAATATTAGGAAGTAACAATCAGATTCCTCCCGAGAGTAGACTTTTATTTCAGATATAATCCAAAGACAACTGGTTCATAGATTTCTTTGCCTACCTACTACAGGTATAATTTAAGATGTCCCTTTAACTATGTCTACAGTTTGTAGATTCCGTTCAAATATTATTTAGATTGTTAGATTATTTAGATTGCCAACTACATGATTTCAGGAGCAAAATACCGTGACAGAAAATAACAGCAGCTGGTGCTGTATTACACAGAAGGAGCTGCTGTGGCTGGGGTATGTCCCCTGTCCAGTGCTCGGGTGAGGGACAGATCCTTACACTTTCTCTGAGTGAGGTATCTGCATCCTGTCACAGTGCAGCTCTTCCCACCACTGAACCAAGTGGGGTTAGATATGAGGGATATCTATCCCTGAGAGATTCAGGCATGCTGACACGTCCACAACATGCTCAAAAACTGCATAATTCAGTACCTCACTCCCAATCTTTCATCATTATTCTGCTACTGGCTCCAGACACCCTCTCTGAGGTGCCCGGTTCTCCCTTGCCCATGAAGCAGCCATCCCCTCTTTGCTTAGGAGGACCAGAAAGCAGCAAATGCAGCCTGGAGTGGAGATAGGGTGCCCAGGACATCACCTGAGCATTGGTCAGCCAAGGGAGACATGAGCCAATTACAAGTGCAGTAGAGCAGAACACCTGTAGTAAAGTTCCAACAAAACAAATTTTGATCGTTCTGAATCCTCCCACAGCAGAAAGATGTACATTTGTCTCCTAGATTGCAAGTGCAGCAGACTCTTTTTCCAGATTGTCCAGTTTGTCTTGATTCCCTGCAACTTCAAACTGTTTTTCTTCAGTGTTCCCACACTGTTGCATTCCAAAAATTGTAACATATCTCCTAGCCCAGAGTCCACCTGTTTTAGTGTCAATGAGGATTGTGTGATTTGGGTGGTTCTATTTTTATTTTTTTAACATTTACCTTGAGTGAATGAAAATAGGAGAATGAAGGCCAGGGATGTGGGACATGCCAGATTACAAAAGATAGGTTTCACCAAGACTTTTTAAATTGCCTTTATTACTACTGGGGATTCGTTGCCTGGGAACACATTCCAAAACTACTTTTATTTCTTTCCTAAATGTTACTTGCTATACTGGTAATCCTTATGTATCAATCCTTATGTATCAAAATCCTTATGTATCCCACTATTTTTTTAACAATTATTTGGCTGAGGGTACAGGGTTGCTGTAAAAAAGTATATTTAACCAATAGCTAACTCACCTCTCGCAAGCAGGTGACTGAAGTTTCTGAAAATAAGGCATAAGAAATTGGTACAAAAAATATAACTATATGAGGAACTGAGAGTAGAAAAAAAAATAAAAATGAATTATTTAAATCTTTTTAAAAAGAAAAGAAGGAGCAAGTTACAATAGTTGAAAGGGAAAAAAGACCAGTTAATTGGATTTGACAAAATTTAAAATGGAAACATTTCATGATATAGCCTTTCTGATACTTATGTTTCCTTAAAACTGTGTAGTCAAAGCTTCATTCAAAAGGTCTTTTTTTCACTGCATTAATTGCTGCCTGAGTTGGGAGTGGTGCATTATGTTCTGAGTGTTAAATTTAACAGTGTGGGATCATTTCCTAAGAGTGTTTCATGACTTCCATTATTTAATGTAACACTAGTAAAGCATAGCAGAGGTGCTTCACACTGTGATAGAGCTACAGACTTTAAAATAAAATGCTGGAGTTCTGGGCTGTCTCTCAGACACCACTTCTTTGGATATATTGCCACAGGTCATTAGCAGTTTTCCATAAATTAAGGGCACATGCAGAGCAGTGTTTGTCAGCAATTGCATGTTTATATTAAAATTGTAATTTACAATTTACAGTAGTGCTCTGAAAACTCATCCTAATGTTTTATGATACAGCTACACACAGAGAGGGAAATCTCTGGAATTTTGTTCTTAGTTTGAAGCTTGCACTCAAATTGCTAAAGGCTAACTGATGCCTGTAAGAGCCAAGCAAATTTTTGAATCAAAATGCAAGGTGAGATTGCTGAAATGTTCTTTCCTAACATGTCACATTGAAGACTTTGTGTTTTGCACTGCTCTAAGAAATTGCTGTTGCTAATAATGAAGAAAAGCTATTGAGATTGTAGAAATAAATATTTTTTTATATCTTTCTGTTTTTATTCCTCTTGGGCTAGGAACTGTCTTTTCCACAACAAGAAAATAGGTAAGATAAATACCTTAGTAAAGATGTAAACTGTTTCTTGTTCACTTGTAAAAAAAATCAAATAGTAAAAGTATTGCAGTAATGACTGAATTTAAAATTTGTGTATTAGTAATAGTATCTATTGCCACAAGTGTTAGACTTGGTCTATGAATGTTGCTTCACTTCTCTGGCCTATTTCCCTATCTGAAAAAAAGGAAATAATGATAGTTTAGAAAGTTCTGGGAGAACAGGCTGACAGGTGCAGTAGAGCTGCTGAGGGATTTTAAATCTAATCTGTGAGTTCCTTCCTAAAACGTCACTATCCAAGAGATGTCGCTCCCTCTGCCTCTCTCTGTCTCTATTCTCCTGTTATGTGCATGTTGTGATTTTAAAGTCAGTTTTTCTGAAAAATAAATAAATAAATAAGAAATGTCCATATTCCAAGCAAGAATCTAATTTAATCTATTGCCTAGTTGTTCTGTTGGAGAAAGGCTGTTGAGATGCCCCAGAAATTCTCGATGAAATATAAGCTATTACAGAAGTCATGACAAAATTGCAAGTGACTTGTGGCACATGCTTATTGAAATGGTTTGGAAGCTGTGCCAAACTGTAACATCTCACTATCTAGGGGAGATGTTTGTGGTCTAGGTCTTTTGTGCTAATGTAATTTACATGCTGTTTTTATCTTTTCCATTTGCTTTTGATCAGTACTTTCTGCAACTCCGATCTTTCCCAACAGCCTCTCCCTCAATATCACACTATCAGTATATCAGTCCTTGGTGCACTATGGTTTTTGAATTGCCATTTGTTGTGCTTTGACCTGTGTACAGGTAGGATGTGGTTAAAAGCTCCCCCATGTATCTACTGACCTGTTCCAGAATCAGTGATCTGCCTGGATAAAACTGTTAAATTGTTAACATTAAAATAGCGATGCCATATTCTCTACTGGAGAGAAAGCTGACTCCTCTTATTGCTCAAGTGTGTGATGAAAACATTTGGGAAAAAAAGAATTATTGCATTTATACATCCTGTCTTCCCCAAGCTACAATTTCTTTTCTTCTCAGAGTCAATTGCTGAAACTCCTACATCACTGCTGCTGTTAATAAAAATTAGTCATCCTTTTAGTGGTTCTTAGTTCTGCTCTTTGCAGTTAAGGATGTAGCACTGGCCAAATCTCAAATAGTTTACATACATCCTTGTCGCCCAGAGAAGTTCCCCAAAGTTTAGTGTGGGAGCTTCTACAGTATTCAGTGGAAGCTTGTCCCAGGACTTTCCTGGACATTTCAGAGTTGAAAGGAAAAATACTTGGAAGCACCTTATCTCTTTCCCCCTCTGCCTTGATATTAATAGTACGGGCTTGTTTTATTGCAGAGTGAGCCACTGGATAAGAAATAAAATTATAAACCCCATTCTCTGCCTTCACTGTCATGCCAGCTGTCATTCCAGCTTAGCCCTCCACCCTCCTGCTTGAACCTGCCTGGGAAGCAGTGAAAGGTCTGACCTGTTCCCTTCGGTATCCAAATCCTGTCCGTGGTTAGGCAGCAGCAACCCAAATGAGCCAGACAAAAGCACTGAGTGTGCATCCTTCTCCTCGCAGAGGCAGAAGTGGCACCACAGGAACATCCCCCATCCTTGCAGGTTAGATGCTATCCTGGTTCTCAGGTGTTCAGAGCATCCAGGAACATCATTCAGTAGCACAACGTTTCTCCCTCTTCGATCTTCAGATCATGACACAAAGTCAATGTATGGATTGGTCTCAAGACTGCTGCTGTTAAAAGTTACTTTTGTTTATTTATATTCCTCATGCAGAGAGGTGCCCATGAGTGTTCTTATTGGCTCAATGAACTGCAAAAAAGTTTCAAGCATCATGACATGAAAACTACTTTTTCTTTGCAATAGGAATTAAGAACCTGTTATATATGCCCTGTTATAATTGCTCGTATCTTTAGCTTACACTATCGGTACTTTTCCAAAAGTAGCATCAGCTATGTAGGAGAAAAAGAGAAGCCCAAGATGGCTTAATGAAACGAGTTTCCGGTACTTATCAAGTTTCAGCTTTCTTGTTATTTTTAATAGTCACTATTGAATTAGATTAGTCACAGGCACCACAGGAAGGCACGAAGAACTGTAGCATTTCACCATCTAAGGAAGATGTTTGTGGTAGCTGAATTTTCATGTATTGATATTAGACTATGATACAGGTTTTATACCCCCATCTCTGTAACAAGCAAAGAGAAAGATCAAAGCTTTATACCCTTCTGAAAACAGAGGAGAAAAAAATAGATAAAGGTTATTTTTTGAATATATTACCACCAAATATTAATGTATGTTGCCTAAATGACAGGAAATATCAATAAAAATTAATTAGAGTGGATATTTCCTTCATTATATGGATCCAGCTGAATTGATATTTTTCTTCAGTTAGTAAAAAAGTTACTGTGAACAAAATAATAATTAAAATAATATTACTTAGGAAATGCAGGTCAGCCACTGCTCTTTGACTAAGATCTACGGTGTTATTTCCTTATGTAATAAATTACAGAAAAAGAACAGTGTGCTTCACACGTTACAGACAGACTCACCTCTCCTGTTTGAATCAAAATATCTCATTTAGAAACAATAGAATTGGGACATACACTAAGTAAAGAAATAAAATTTTATGTATTTCTCCCGAAGTCTGTTTAGATCACACCTGCCTTTACCTAGAGAGAGTTTTAGCCTTACCCTGTTTGAGTTATACAGTAGGGAATGTCAGGCAATAATATATGCTGTGAGAACCAACACCCAGATCTTATCCTGATGAACCTTAATCTATCAGAACCTTCTGAAAAATTCTTTTTTGCCTGTTCAAATAGAAAGTATTTTATCTTTCCTTAGAGTTAACACATTTCTTATGCATGTGACTGTACTTGCCTCATTGGGCTGGAACAATCCTCTGAGTGGGTGCAGCCCTGTTTGGAAGAGGAGGTGAACCCCAGATCAGAGTGGTTTTAGATGGGCTCGATCCCCTTTCTGAGAAAACAAATGAACTTTAGTTTTAGTAGTCATGAACTCAATTAATAATTTAAATTTATATTAACTACATACATAAATACAAACTTTTTTTTTTCTCAGAGAACTATCCCAAACCACTTCCACAGTGCTAGTAGTGGCAGCACTCTCTGCAGCACGCTGCTGAGCAACCATTGGAAAACTGGTGTTTGCACTATGGCTGGCCATTAGTTGTCCCCAAGAGAGTTTAAAAAATAGAAAACCCACACAATTAAATTTGTTACTTCACCCAGAAGCTTGAAAATGAGAAAGAATACAGTGTTTTGCGTAAGTATTTGCCATTGTTTGTCTCAGCCTGGTTTTAGTACATTTAGGAACATGAATAAGGCAACTGTTTCATCAGACCAACAGTTACAAATCAAAGTATCATCATTACTGAAAATTTGACAGCTAAAAAAGCAATCGTACAGTTTCAGTTGATACAACTGTGTCCCTTCTGGTAACTCTTTTTTTTTCCTCAGTATTTTTCCAATTTGAAGGTTTTCCTTATTTGGTAATAGTAATAAAAACTGAAGTTTAATTGAAAGCAATTAAACTGATCTCATAGAAAGGACTATTGCTTATGGAAATGCATAACATTATTTTTGTCCTTTTATGGTTTTATTCACTGGTTTCTGATAGATATAACTTGAAGCAAATCCCAGTTTTAAAAATATCTCCAGAGTGCCATGAGTCAAAAAATAGTTTAAACATCTATTTCAGCAAAACACAAAGTTCTTGCTGCAGGTAATAGTTATGTGCTCTCTGAAATCCAGAGGGCAATACCTCTGCAGTTTTATCTGTCTTTCAGCCCACATTTTTAACTTACAGACCTAGGCATGAGGGGGTAGCAAACTTCCACAGAAATGGAAACTGTCAAGCACTGATGATCTATGGCCAGCACGAGGTTTAGAGCAACTGGATTTTTACACTAATTCCATCAGTCTCTACTTGCAGCCATACTCTTTGGGCATTAGCAACTCTGCAACCAATAGTGGTAAAATTAATCCAAACAAACAGAAGATTGCCTGGTAGACACTGTGGATGAGACATCAATCCTAAATTTAGACAGTTAAATATTTTTGTTGTAAATGGCTAAAATACTTACACAGTGCTCCTTCTGCAGTGGTCTAAAAGAATGAGCACGTGGTTTCCTTGTTCTGTGTTAGATGTCAGCATTAGGATGACACAACTCTTGCCCTGCCGTCCTCTAACTACATCTACGAGCTGTGGCGTGAAGGTAATTGTGTGTGATTAGCTCAAGTGTAGATTTGATACTCAATCAGTTTAATCCCATTCCTATACCATCATTATTTTTTTAAAAAATCAATATCCCATTGAAAGGAGTGCATTTTTTATGCTGTTGTTGTATTTTATCAGTAAGTAGGCTTAAAAAGACACTAAGCATTTGTGTACAATTAGTAAGTATTTGGAAAAAAAAAATAAATGCAAAAATAATGATGGTTTTGTATGGAATAATACTTCCCTAAAGTAGGTGAGGGTTTCTTGGGCATTTTCAAATGCTTATACCACATTCTTGGGCATTTTGAAATGCTTATACCACAATATACAGAATATTGTACAAAGTAAATGAATATAATAAAAGTTTGTGATTTGAAATGGAAAACCTACAATCTGATGTCTTGCTTGAATATTACACCAAAAGACTTGTAAATCCAGTCCAGCAAATCTTCAATGATAAGTATAAAAAGCGAAAAGAAGAGTAAAATGTTTGAACCTGGGGTGGTATAAATCATCAGTATGGTATAAGCATCATGTTGTTGGATGCACTGGGCCAGCTTTGTCTTCAGTGTACGAATGGGAATGAAGTTATAAACACTCATGGATGCATCTCTAAAGCTGAATTAAGCCCTTGATATTGCCTCCACCTACCAGTGTGTGGCTCATGCGCTATCTCAATAGCCACAGCGCTGCGGAAATCTGTTGGTGCACAGTGTCAGTGCAGAAGGGACAGTGTCATTTGTCCTCTGAGGACTCATGTGATGCTCTGAAGAGAGACGACCTGCTGCTCACTACATCATCCAACATAAAGGCAAATGAAAGGCCCATGAAGACACTAGAGTAAAATAATACCTGTTGCAGCTTCTGATAAGATGATCAGCAGTAAATGACCAACTCCTGGAAATTATATCCAAAAAACTAATGTCTGGTATATCGGTGGCTAGAAGACTCTTCCTCAAATTCTAGATTGCTAATTTGCAATGGCGAGGTTTGTGTTTGCCTGGCAATTGTCTTTTAGTTTTGTAATTTTCTTCTGCAGCAATTTGCAGGTGACTATTCTTTTTCACTCTTACTTTCACTCTTTCTTACTTATAAGTAATTTCTCTGCATTTTGCTGTAGAAGAGATAAGTTGTTAAATTTTTTTCTTACATTAAGAGGTAGCATAATCTCTCTGAATTTTTTACTCATGGAGGCTTCTTTTGCAGAAAATTTTAATAATCCTTTTGAAGCCTCTGAACTTCCATGTTCTATAAAGTCTAGTCAATTTTTTATTTCATACCATCATGCTTAATCTTTTTACTACTAAAAATTGTTCCACTTTGGTAATGGGCATGTCAGTCTTCATCACACCAATACATATTAGCTCTCATCTCCTGTGCTCATGATTGACTTATCATAGTTTCTTCTTTTTATCTTCTAAGCAATCTGCCTTTTCCACTTTTTATCATATATAAAGCCATTTGGCTATTTTTATCTTGAATTAAATCAGTGGATAAGATAGCTGGCACATAATGATAGCTCAGTTTTTCATTTGATAATGTTGCATTTTAGAGCACTGAAGAACGAAAAATAGTGGTTGTTGTCTTCCACAGAAATATACCCATCTAAAAAAGAGAAAGTGAGCTGAAACCTAGATAGAAAAGTGTTTGGTACCCAGAAATGTATCCAGAAATGTAAAAAAATTTCGTAATAAGATAAATTATAGATAATCCTGTTATTTTTCCAGTATTAATAAAAAAAAAAAAAAAAGTAAAAATCTGATGGACCATACAAGGACAAAAACATCATTTTCAATACCTAAAGTATTGAAAATTCCCATTTGGCTTCCAGCTGCAACTGCAACAGGGAATGGAGTGCAATAGGTTCTGGGTAATGTTTGGGTCATCTGGTGTGGGCATTGTGGGTGCTTGAGGGGTAACTACGGCACTCGACATCAGTATTTAAACAGGTGAATCCCTTACCTTTTCTTCTTTCATGTATTAGTACACCAGCACGCTGGCTGGGCCAGGAGAGCTGCAGCTTGTCCAGAGGTGCCCAGCACGAGAGTTGGACACTCTGTGGCACTGTAGGTGCCTCGCTAGCCAGCTTCCTCGCCCGTGCGGTGGAAGGCACGGAGCCACGCGCGCCTGGGGCTTATGGATTGCCCAAGAGTAACCAGAAACAAATGAGCGAGGAGGCTCCTCGGCCGGTATTCCAAGGGTTTATTGTAGAAACTCCCTCGAAGGGGCCCGGAAGCGAAAAGAGAGAAATTGCAGCCTAAGTGGGCTTAAAAGGGACACAAGGAAGGAGGCGGGGATGACATAGCAGGGACCTATAGGAAGAAGGGAAGGGTGGGACAGGTCTGGTTACCTTTGCTTAGGGGATACAAGGGGTGTCTGTCCACTGTCAGTCAGACAGACCGAGCCTACATCAGGTCACAGGAATTCAATGGGAGAAGCCATTCTCCAGAGGGGGATTTAACCTTTGGAGCCAGCCCACCAAACCTCTTTATCTGGGCTATGTAGTCCCCTGAGCGTTCCTTTGGCTGCTTCAGTCACCACAACACTTTCATCCTTG
Organism: Callaeas wilsoni; assembly: GCA_013398955.1. Classification (NCBI taxonomy): domain Eukaryota; kingdom Metazoa; phylum Chordata; class Aves; order Passeriformes; family Callaeidae; genus Callaeas; species Callaeas wilsoni. The sequence continues at coordinate 90,585 of VWPU01001681.1, read as the reverse complement.
CCTAACAACTTCAGAGTCTTTTTTCCCCCCCGCCACAATTTGGCAGAGTGATAAAAAATCCAGCAGGTACCATCTTTTGTAGAACTTCAGTGAAAATTTGTTATCCTCATAGAGGAGAGATGCCTTGGCCGAGGGAAAGCAAACCTTGAGGGGCAGCTTTGGTCAGCACAGAGGCATGGGATGGCCTGACAGCACCCAGGTGCTCATGGGCTCGAGTGAGGACATGGGCAGCACCTGGAGGGCGCTTGCAAGATTTCACATCAAATCCTTCCACTGAAGTCAGTGGGAGATTAGCGTAGCTCGGGAAATCCTTCTGAATTCAAAGACTGTGTTTTGTCTGAAGATGAATAAGGTTGCTCTTAAAGAACTCTTCCCCAAGCTACGTGGTTAGAATTGATTTCCCACATTTAAATTTCTTTCTTTCCCTTCAAACACTGTATGAGAGGGTAACTGCAGCAGACAAAACATGTCCAAATATGAACTTAAATTGCAGTCTGATCACACAATGTGCATCCACATTTTCCTTTTCATACATTTTCTTTGTAGATATGTACTTCTTACTTGCTTTTATTTAAATTTCTTTTAACGATTTTTCTCTAGTACATTTTCTCTAGTGCAAGCATGAGCTTTCTATTTCTCTTCTAAATGGAATGCCTAAATCTGCTTGCTATAATTTACGCAGTACTCCAAGGCACCAGAGCATTATTTGGCCAGCTTTGCTTTGTGTTTTTTCCTGCACTCTGCTCTGGGGCTGGTATCAGCTTCTATTAAGAGTCTCATTGTGAAATACTCGACCACCTAGGGCTCCTAAGTTTAAGGTAGCACACAAGAACACTTTTTTACCCCTTGTAGACAGTTTCAGTGTTTTCAGAGTTACACTCACTGTCATGCTGATGATAATAGATTGCATCGTGGAAAACTTGCAATTCCTCTGTATACAACAAATATTTCTTATGCAACAATTTGTGGTAATTTTTTGTTGCTGTGCCTTTATTATGTATTCCACAGCTTGTGGTTTTGATGGATTCTAGCATTTATTCTGAAAAAAAATTTTCAACACATAAATTTACAGGTTGGGTCCCATTGGACAATATTTCATAAACAGTTATCTGAACAGCTTGTTGTTTGTACAGAACAGTGGAAAATTCAGCAGTGAGACCACCTGTTTTATCTTGCAGTTCAACTTGTCCATGTGTTGTATTTCATTGGCTACTAGCAAACCAGAAGCTTGGTTTTAGGTGTTTGACTGCAAGATTTTATAGATTTAAAATTCTCGAACATAGGCTTTTAAAATTCTTTAACAGGATCTAGAAACATTTTAATTTAATTTAAGGGTGATTGGGCAATAATTTCAATTGCACTCATTTAGTAATTTCTGAAGTAGTTTCACTCTAACAATAAAAATACACTATGTCTAAGAAAATATGGGAATTAATGCGCAAACAACATATAGCTTTCTGTATGGTAGTTTCTCTACTGGTACTGAAAATGTATAAAAGGGCAATATAGAGGGACCAGTCTGATCAGCCAGCTAAGACTTCTTGCATTCTTTCCTAGAAATCAAAGGGTTATGGACAATGAGTGGGTGGATTAATCTGGCCTGCACTTCTTGGATTATTTGTAAATTTACTGCAGACTTTTGTCCTTTACGAAAAAATGAAGTACTGGTAGATATTTGCGTTACATTCCTAGAAAAATTCTTATACAGAAGCATGTGGCAAAAAGACACACAGATTTATATTTTCAGCTTTTGGCATAGATGCTTTCATGTTTCAATGCTGAAGTTATTAGAAAGCTTCTTCCTAACTAGATAATGAGGTAATAAATTATTTATTTGTACTGGTTTTGGAGAAAAATGGTAGCATTCTGCCACTAATCCTGTTTGCATATTGCTCTGCCTCTCTGCCATTTGGAACAAGGTCTCTGCATTATCTCAGTCTCAGGATACTATCTTCAGCAGTAGAGATAAAGTAGAAAGTTCAAAGGGGTCTAAAGGCATTTTATGGGTTTCTATGCGAGTGTTTATACTTTGAAATGAAAATAGAGTTTTGTTTTAATAAAAATCCTTATATTTTCTTGCAAAAAAATCTTTTGCTTTAAAAGGAAGTTTATTGTGCAAAGAAAATTAACAAATATCTGTTGTCTGACAACTGGCTTCCAGCCAATGAGGCCTTAGGGGAATACTTGGGTGGAAAATGTCAATTAGGTAGCTTTATTCCTGTCATTAAACAATTTTTACAAAACTAAAATATTTTCTACCAGTTTTTATGCCTCTAGTATCTTCACTTATTGTGAACTGAACTCTCACAGTACTACAGGGTCTTGCCTGTAACTGCTTACATAAATTTTTGCACAGCCCTCATATATGCTTTGTCTCTGTATTTGATGCCAAAAATACATCTAATTTTTAAAGAAAGGAAAGGAGGGTAGCCTTCAAGTGCTTTAGTTAAAGAGGATGTTTCTTTTGCTGTGCAGGTGTGTCTCCTGATGTGCTGGATGGAGTTTCTGATAATAATTGATAGGCATGCTTTTGATTTAAAAACGTCCTATCCATATGAAAAGTAGGTTGTAATGCAGTTTCTGACTTTGAAGCCACCTATTACAGCAAGGTCTGAATTCAGTGTTGACACTGCTCGAAACAGTAGGCTGCATTAGATGAGAAGCCTATTGTCTCACCCTGTAAGAGGATCTACCGCTCATTTATGCTCTCCTTTCCCTCAGATTTTGGTAGTGATGGGGTAATTTTCTTGTATGAAGCTGTCAGCCCTGTTAACTTCACTTAGCATTTTGTAAGTCAATCTTTAGGATATTATTTCTTTGTCTTCATTCAGTGTACTTTAATGGAAGCAATTTTTTTCACCTTCTGTTATTGTAGGAGGGCTTTCTTGCTTTAGAAAAGAAGACATAGAGTAAGGACTTTCCTTCTGCCACTGCCATGAAGTGCCTACTTTGCAAATAGCTAAATTCCTCCCATGGGCTTTACATCAAATTAGTGGGAACATTGTTTAGTACTTCCTTGCTAGAATACTGTCGGTCATATCATTGTCCACCTACTAATTAAAAGTATGTGTGATAATGACGAGACAAATCTCAAAGGTAATTCTCAAATTGGGATAGGCCAAGACCCCAAAATGTGCTCTTTTTAATTAAAGCCAAAATCTTTATGAATATTTAATAAGACATTTCATGGAGACCTTGTTAGGAGCCTATCTTGTCTTAAAGGGAGGAGAGGAGCAGTCTGCCTCAATAGACCAGAATAGAAGCTGCTCTTGAAATTTCTTTAATTCTTCTAGGACATTTTAAAAATACTGTCTACAACACAGAAGTGGTAAAGGTCAGTAAAGGGAAAAATGAAGGTGGGAACGGAAAAAACACATCCTGTTGCTATGATCAATTTAGTTAAAGTTCATTAGTGCAGGAATTCAAAGAATTCCTTTTTTTCTATATATTTCCCCAAATCATCAAAATCATCCTCAGACACATGGATTTTATTTTCCTCACTCTTACTTAGTGGATATTCCATTTATACCTTTAACCTATGCCCTGATTTTTAAATTGTATTGCCAGCCTGAAGCATGAGTACCTACAAATCAGCATGGGTGGCATGAGGTAAAAGAAAAAGATGTACTTAATAAAGTGATATCATTGTGTTTGCCTACATAGTTTTGATCCTTTTCAATCAATTCAATTTTGTCACCTTTAATAAAGGAACAGAAGTTTATTCTTTTTCTTTTTACATTAAATTCAGTGTAATTCATTCTTGATTCCCTAACTCTAAGTGTTGCCAGAGTTATGAAAAAATTTGGAAGTTGATAGGGGTTAAAATATTTTTTATTTGTATATTTTTTTGTTTGTTTTTCATTCCAAGAAGCCATGAGGAAAAATAATCTTTCAAGAGTCAGTCCCTGAGCCATTGATATTGTCTTAAGTTTGAGAAGGGTATAGGATAATGGTTTCTGAAACCACTGTGCTTTTGAAAATAAGTATTAGAAAATAAATGATGAAAACCTCTTTAAGGACAGAACTCTTTCTATAATAAGGTATACGCTTGTGACTGTTTCACTGCTTATATGTAAAATTATCTTTATGAAATAGCATTGTAGCATCGTAAAAATTCTAAATGTTGAGTCAGGAAGTGTCTTGAGAAAGAGGAATTTCATTTAGTGGTGAGCACAGCACCAGCTAGAATGTTACTTCTGAGAAGTGACTTTTCTACCATGATTTTTACATATTCCACTCGTTCAAGTATGAGGTTTGGAACTGCATAAAGTCTTGCTTTTTTAATTGGGAACAGATGAGGAACAGATTAGGAACAACTCATATTTTCTCCTTGGTATAGCTACGTAACTATAGGAGCACAGAAATACTCCTCTGCCTAATGACAAGCAGTGCTGTTGATTTTCAAGTGTGTGCTGTCATTTTACATGAACTTGTCTTGATCATTAATGAGAACCAAAAGGGAAAAGAATGTATCCAACAAAAAGAAAATACGGCCAATCGGAGGAGTGCAGGTACTGAATCTCTGTTCCCTTTCTTTTCAAGTGAAAATAATGGATGTGGCACGGTGCAGGCTCTGCACGGCTGCTGTAGCCTGGCCTACATCGGTTCCTTCTGAAGACAACAATAGCTGGTTCACTCCAGCCATGGGCTGCATGTTCTCTGAAGGGAGTGCTCATGAAAGCATTCAGAAACCAAAAAGGGAGTAGATCAGCTGGTATGGGACTCATTTAGCATTAAGGATGTGAGAGAAAAGATAGTCAAAGAAACCGATGAGAATTATGTAAGTCAGGCCTTTGCAGAAATATCTGTGCATTTCATTTTAATCTCTCTCTCTTTCTTTATTCCGTATTTTCCTTGATCCTACCTAAATTTTTGAATGGAATGGAATTAGACTAAAAATTGCTTCCAAGCATCCTCTTTATCATGAGGAAATGTAGCAGATACCTGGGAAGGAGATGGAGACCTGAACAAATATTTAGTGGCTTTTCCCTCCTATGCTCCTCCAGTTCCCACAGCCTTCAGGTCTTTTAAAGTTATTCAGCTTTCCAGAATGTTTCCACCAAGTTTATTAAAGTGTCTATGAAACAGCATATGAAAAGCAGATGATGACCAGCAATATTTGACTCTCCGGACTTCACTCTCAAAACTCTTAAAGTCAATGCCTACTACCCCTCTTTTCTACAGTCCTGAGTGTCTTTGATGCTCCCCCCAGCAACAGAGCTGGAATGAGCTTCAGGCTCCATACTGGGCTGAAGAAACCCAGAAGGTGGATAAAGTGCAGACAGTTATTGAATAAGCAGGAGAAAGAAAAGCTTACTGGAAAAAGAAGCTGCAGGAAGGTCACAGAGAAGATGGGATAAAAATTCCCATGTCCTGTGTTATGTGGCATATCCTGTACAACCGTTTTAAAAGAAAGTAGGTCAGATTAGAGACTTAACCAAAGTTTAAGAAAGGATGAAGACTTAGGAGTACTGGAGATGATAAAAAATTTTATTCTCTCTTGGGTCAAATGCTACAATTATTATAATAAGAGAAGCTGAAGTTTAGTATCAAATTAATAGTTATTAATCATTCCATATTAGCATATGAAAACTGATAATCCATCTCTCATCTATCCTCCTCTACTCAAACTCACACTGCATTCTTTTCCCTATCTCTTTACTCTTTTTGATAATCTTAGCTCACAAAAATGACTGAGGAAATTCTGACATGCTTGTCTTCTCAGTTGATTTTTTTGGGGGGAGGGGGAGACATTTGACTAGCACAGAAAGCTTTCTGCTGTCAAATATCACATTAGGTAGCTTACTCTTCATTTTAAACTTCCTTAAACTACATTAAATTTACTTTTAAAAAAGGTCTCAATCTAAAATTGTTTTCCCAAATCTAGACTAGTTTTGTGATTGTTCTCCCATTTGTCAATGTCTATGCTAAAGCATCAGCAGAAACAGATGGGGTCGTCAAGGAAAAGATCATTAATGCTTCAGATAAAAAGCTAAGCTTCCTCCTCTTTCTACTGTTTCAATAATAGATAATCTATAAAATCAGAACTTAAATATTTTTAATTGAAATGGTTGGTACAACTAGACTGCAGAATATATGTATTCAATTAATGTACTAGAACTAATTTTTTGGGTAATGGACAGCTGTCAGTGAGGCACTACCTTGGAACCTCTTTTCTCTCTGGATTTTTGAGAAATCCCAGAATATTTTAAGGAGGAATGTCCAGTGGAAATGTAGCTTGTATTACATTTTAAAAGGTGATACAACACTCCTGTAGACAGATTAGCATTTTTCATTAATACATCCACCAGCCAAATGTCCTGAGCACCACATTTTCACATCCGTAGCAGCTGGTCCTTCATATGGAAGGATCGTAAAAACAATTTGTTTTTTAATTTCCTTTTAGGAGTTACTTTATTCCACGATGTAAAAGGAAAATTGGTTCCCCCTGGCTCCTCTCCATATTCATATTTTATGCTATTTTTCCTTGTCCTTCACTATACGCACTGTTACCTGTATTGTCCACAGTGGGAAGTCTGCAGATAACGCCACAGAAGGGTGACGTGTCTGGCCACACTTTGAGCAGAGCAGTGTCTCTGGGATGCAGGTGTTGCCGTGGGGGTTTCAGCATATATAGAGAAGAACTTTGTGAAGTCCAGAGACACTAACTTATCCAAATGAAAAATAAGCATCCAGAGTAATTTGATGTTTATGGCACCTTTTTTACCCCAATGACATTGCAGATTATGAATAGAGAATAAATTGCTGCACCTACACTGACACATGATGTGCTTCAGGGCTGTAAACATCAGCTGTTGAGTAAGGGAGCATGAAGTGAATAACGCTATATCTAATTAACACAGGAGGGGGCATTCAGTTAGTCAGAATGTAATTTGAAGCTGCTTTAATTTTGTTTCAGTTAAGTTAAAAAATGTGCTGTCTGTAGAAGCAAGATCATAGCAGATAAAATGGTGATGATGGATTGCTTACATTACTGAAAATATTTCTGTGGTTATCTTTAAACAGATTTTATCAGAAAAAAGTCATATTTAATTCTCTGTTTAATAATATTTGCCTGTACAATCTGATCCTGATGATTTTAAAACCTAATAAGGTAAACATTCTTCCTTGAGATCTAGAAATGTTCCTTTTTTTTCTAATTCTAAACTTGCATTTCCTGCCCCACTCCATCTCAGGAATCTTTTACATAAGCAGAGCCCTTATTTTCTTGGAGATGACCAGTTTTAAGGTTCTGTTGGTTATTTGTCTTCTTGGGTTTTTTTCTTCATAGGCTTTTGTAAGTCTGTCAGCTGAGGCTAAGGCATTTACTAAGAGGTAATAATGATTTTGAGATAAAAAATCGGTTATTAACCATTTGATTCTTTTTTTACTCGTCTCCTAGAATAACATTAAATGGCAAAAATATATTGTTTATAAAAATTCACTAATATTGCTTACCACAAGGGAAAGAATGTGCTAAGCTGATCATACTGGCTACAAAGACTTGATTAAATACTAATTTGTATATTACTTTATAGTTTTATCCAAGTATTCAATATCTGAGAGGCTTTAATCACAATCAGGTCATACAGCATTCTCCTTGTCTCTGTTATAAAGGTCCTTGTCATACTTTTCATATGAGTTTCTTGGCATAAATATAGTGTTGAAAATAAAACTGGCTCTTGGTGGATATTCTAACAATTTTTAATCAGTTTCCGTGCCCATTCTGGGGATCAAGCAAGTTCTAATACCACAAAAGACTGTGCATATCAGTAAAGAGCTCTTGAATCACACTATTTTTTTTGAGACTTAGTGTACACAGCGAAGTGGGAGTCTGGACTATTCATGGTGACCTCTGACACTTACAGCTACAGTGTTTAGGACTGGCTACTATTTTGGACTTTCTCAGCTATGATGATTGTAGCTGAAGAACACGAGTGTCTGAAACACAGCTGTGTGTTCCTAAGAAGGCAGCTTTCTACCCAGAGGCAGAAGACCATAGCTGTAGTGGGAATACAAGGTAGTAAAGGCTTACACTGAATCCTAGGTTTGAAGTTCTCCCTTGAGTGATATTGGAGCAAAAAAAAAGACAATATTTTTCTTTCTGCCTGTTGGTCTTGATCCTTCTTCTATCAAAAGTTAAACAGCAAGGCTTGGGATAGGGATGGGTTGGGATTTGCTGTCCCTCAAATTTACTGTAATTAGGCATTTGGATGACTTTCATGTGTGTTTCTGTTGACTTAGTACTTTCCTTAAGAAAGATCTTGAAAATGAAAGTCTAAATGGTCAAGCTTTGGTTTAGTTTAAATGATTATTCACCAATTCTTTTTACCTCTAAAGCATTCAACCAATTGTCTGCTACAAGCAGTAGTGGTGAGTTCTGGTTGTGTGTTCCACCATGGGTAAGGGAGAGGAGATCTGCGAGTGCAGTCCCTGTGCCTCTCATGTGATCTGAGTCCGACAGCGTTGCTCAGGAAAATGGATGTCTAGATAATGAAGCAGACTTTCTATAAATTTCTCTATTTCATATTATTCTTAAAATAAATCCGTGTTGTGAGAAGTTAGCTAGTGACATCAATAGTGTGATGGCTTCTTTAGCATTGTTTGCCAGTGCGCGGGTATTTAATAATAGATTTCTCCCTTTGAAACTTGGATGTTTTCTCTGATAAAGCTCCTAGCTGTGCTCAGAAGCAGAGGCAGAAGGCTTGCAAGCATTCAGGCTGCCTACAAACTCACTTTTTTCACTTTGCTAAAGACTGAGCAGGGACGTTGGACCAGATAACCCACTGTGGTCCCTTCCAACATGATCAATTCTGTGATTCCATCTAACCTGCGAATTTATAGTTTCTTTCCACATAAAGAAGTATTTTGGAGGAGGGACTAGTGTTTGTTAACATTATCCTGATACTGAGTCGGTATATGGCTGGAGCACTCTGTCATATAAAGACAGGGAACCTAAAATATGCTCCAGTCTGATGAAGCACAGGAGGCTCCAATAATATAGAAGCGTCCTAATGTGTTCCCATAATGGATATAGTGGAGTACAAAATAAATTATTTTTGTTGTTTACTACCTATGATATCTCCTAAAGCTCTTTGTGGAGATGTAACAAAAATTCTTGAAGGAAAATTATGATTTCTTAGCAAACTAAGAGGTTATAGCAACCTGGACCTACAAAGAACATTATGTCTTTGAGCCCTTAAGAGTACAACCTCCATATATGAAATACTTTCAGGATAGTATTTTTCTATTGTTGATTTTTCCAGGACTTTTCAGAACTGTCACTGTCTGCTTGCATGGTTGTCAGGAAAAGAATAATTTGGTGCCATGTTCCCAATATTCAACTGAACTGCTGTTAGATTTTTTGGGTTCTTTGACTTTCTGTTTACGTGACTTGAATCAGTATTATAATTTGATATTGATATGATCCAACTAATTTCAAGGGCTCCTAGCTGCTTGACAGTGCTGGTTTTGCAAATGAACCAAAGAATGGTTTGATGATTGATTTTATTTATGTGTGGATCCTGTGTTAGATAAATAAGTGTATCTCTGGAGAATTAAGGTGGCAATACACATTCTTTTCTTGGTGCATAGATTTTATTTTGGAAAGCTACAATATTTTCTGTATGTATTAGAATATTTGATCAATATTACAGATCTAGAATACACAAGAAGTCAAATTAACTCATCCTGTTATTCTATTTTGCTGTATTTTCTATGAAATCTGTGAAGAATTTATATCAGAAAACAATGTCCTGAGTTTTTATATTCCAGGAATTCTATTTTATTGTTAATTTGATTGTTATTGTTTTGTTTGTTATGGGATTTGTTTTTTTTCTTTGTTCTTGTTTCTGGTGGTGGTGGTGGTTTGGGGATTAGGCTTTTTTCAGTAGGGAGATGTTTTACTGAAAATTGGCGATTTCAAACTGCAATTGCTTTCTACCACCACACATATATGTGCAGATATTTCTACTCTAATTCTGGGAAAAGTGCCTATTTTTTTTTTTTAAATCTTAACAGAATTATACAACAGTCTTAATGAAATTATGTAGTCTTGATTTTGTAAGTGTATTTTTGTCTGCAGGGAACATAATGACCTGCCACGAGATGGAGTATGAACTCTGGATTTCACATATTCTTATATACCCTTCAGTAACTGGACGCACAGCTCATGTACTTGAAACATTAGAGTGAAAGTGGCAAGGTGCAATTTAAACTTCTCACTTTTATGCTTAACTAGTTAGTGCTTAACTAGTGCTTAACTAGTTAGGCAACATGGAAGACTAGGAAGTGAAGTTAACCAGAGGTGACGTTGCTTCATATTGGAATAATTTATTTATTTGTTCTATTAATTTTATGGTTAGTTCTAAGCAAAAATGGGTAGCTGAAAATGTCTTTACTCATTCCTTATAGACTACAATGCAGAGCAGAACACTTAGGAGCAGCAATTACAGAGCTGAGGCTCTAGCACATCTCATGTTTTTAGCTGTGTTGACTTCACAGGTTCCGTAGGAAAGTCAGCAGGAAGGATGGCTCCTCAGACTGGTTGTTCTCAGCAAAAGCTTGCTTAACTCCTCACTCTCCTAGATCTGCATGTTGTACTGTTGCTGCAGAGGATGCCATGGCTTTTGGTGTGTTTCTCATTTGCAAAATGAATGTGTTGGCTTTGCAAAACATCTTCCTGGAGTCTGACACCTCCCGGCTCCCTCACTGGGGCTCACGTTGAGCTGCGTCCCGCAGTGCTGCTCTGGCTGCCCACCTCTGCCAGCAAGGAAAAACTGAAGTGTTCAGGGTCCAATAAGGCAGACTTCGCTATCACAGGATATATTTCAACTAGGAACTGAAGCAGATGTGGAGAAGTGACCATGGGAACACACAGAGCTGTCTGGGGCTCCATAGGTAGCAGCTGAAGCTCCCTACATCTGTAGATCCTTGGCTCTTCGAAGCTTTCTCTTTGCTGCTCCCAGCCTCTGATGTCAAAAGAGTGGATCAGAAGCCACACAAGAGAAACTAACACAAATTTACAATTTTCTCTTCAGACAGTCATTTCTATATGAGAAGAAAGGGCACAGGCCACAAACTGTGCATGGTATGATTGACATTCAGTGACAAACCTTTAGCTGAAAACTCAGTCTGTTTCAGCGTGTGCCTGACATAAATTAACTGAGTCTTTGTGAATGGACTATAAGGTATATAATGCCGAAAAATCATCACCTCCCTTTCTCACCATCTCACCAGCAGTGACTTTCTCTAGTTTTGAGAGCAATGGTTGGAGGCTCTGCCGTTTGCTGTGCATTGGTCTTGATGGGAATAGGGCTCTTATAGACACCTGTTGCTTGTCCCCATTCCCCTTCACCACCACTGACTGAATACCAGTCTTGCTAGGAATCACTCATGTTCACAAGGCTTTTTCTGCCACAAAGGGTAGTAATTCTTCCTGGGTGAAGTTCAGCCCTGGAGGATGGATCTCGTGAGATTTGTATAATCCTTTTCTAAGGGCAAGTGCTTAAACTACATTTTAAAACTCTAATTTTCTAAGAGAACATTGACTGAAGTGGATTAAGGAATGGTAAAGGGAATAACAGAGAAAAAAATTTCCCTGTTACGGTTTTCCAATAGTTCCATTTGGATCAGCTTCAGTATACAAATAGAGCTTTCATTCACTTGTGTTGTTTTACATGAACTTACAACTTTTTTTCCATAATACGTACACGGGTTTTTTTGCTTGTTTGTTTTAGTGCATGTTTACCTTTGCTGCCACTCTTTTTCTTTGTTGCTAGCAAACAACTGTATTCAAGACTGCAGCAAGACTGCTTTGATGATTTATAGATTACAGAATCTTTCATGATTTTTGATGTGGAAAACATAGAAATTCCTTAAATTTATCGTCCAGGTTTGTTTGAGGTGTTCTCCTTAGCACTTCATCAACATACCTGAGATGTCTCACAGGTATATGAGGTAGACCTGCCATTTTATAAAATTCAGATGTGATTTCTATGTAGCCCGTCCAAAAAAAATAAAGAGTTCAACATCATAATGTAAAGATGGAAGCAGCTGATGTGTTTGTTTTGTTTTCTTATTTATTCCAGTAGCGCAGCTGCAAATCTTGTAAAGTATCAGAAGAGTTGTTAGATGAACACTATATTACTCAGAGCTTTCCACTCCATGTAATTTCAATTTAAAAAGTGCTGAGTGAGATGTAGTGCAATAATTAAGAACACATAATTTGTAATTATGGAGAAGCTGGTAAAAATAGGACAATAACATTAGCATCATAAAACTTGTCTGTTCCATTAATTCCTTTTTATTTTTTCTGTGACATCACATCTTCATGTTTTCCATGTTCCAGTGTTTTCTGGAATTCAAAGAGGAGCAAGACAGATAATTCCACCTCTGAAGCATGGACATCATTGTCTTTTCCTCATTGGATAAAAGCTTGCTGCAGAAGTTAGCAGTTTCCTTTAACTGAGGTTCTGCTCCACATAATGTTTTATGCCTATTTTTCACCTCAGTGGTCATAATTTAAGACCTGATTCCCTTTTTAAACTATTGTATAGAAAAAGAACCATGGAAGCTGATAGAAAATGGTTTCAGTTTTGTGCTACAGTATACAATGGTGTTAGGATTTGATGCCTTAAGTTACACAAGAACTTTTTCAAGGAGCTAGACACAATTTGGGTGACTTTCAAATCTTTAGGGCACCCAAGACGCACGTTTCAATTAAAAACTCTGGATGCTCATCACTTTGTAATAATTTTTTGATGATTGTGCTTTTGAAAGCTGTATTCAGGCTGTCATAAATCTCACACTCTAGTTTTGTCTTCTTTTGTTATCTGAGGGGAAAGGTTTCCTGAAAATGGTCTGTGGAACTTACAAAGCAGTAGGAAGCAAAATTTCACATCTGGGGTTGTTTTGTTTTGTTTTGGTTTTGGTTGGTTTTTTTTTTTTTGTCCTGCAAATTGCTAATTTAATTTGAGGTTTAGCATCAATAGGACAAATGAAAATGCAATAGAGCAGTCTATCTGGTGCAGAAGAACATCTGCATCTTTTAGTGCCACAGCTTTCTGCTGTGCTTGTGATTACTTCTGATACTATGAGGAATGATAATATTGATAAAAAATACATAAAAGCATTTATTTTTAAATTTTTTTATCTATAATATATAATCTGTTTATATAGAATAGTCCCAAATTATAAATGAGACATTGTATTATTATGTTTTGTGAAAAGATTGAGATAAATGAGGAATGTATTTTCTTCATAAAACTTGTCTGTCAGCTAGTAGGACTAAAATGTATAGTTTTAAGTGAGAGCTGAATGTGAAATTTCTGTTTCCCTGTAAGATATTGAGGGATAAGATATGAGTCTTGAGAACTGGAAACTCTGATTGCATTCAGTGTATTTTATAAAACCAAAATTAATTTCAGTGAATACAGTAATAATGTGCATAAACTAGAAACTGTCACCCCTCCCCCTTTTTTTTTAAAGATACAATATTAAGCCACAATGATAATATGACCTTTAAACTAACATATTCTTTTTATTATCTATTTAATGGGCTTCCTTTAAAGTTGTAAATGAACATCTGCTAATGGCAGTAGAGATTGGTGAACTCCAAAAGCTTTAAGCCTTTAATGAAGAGACACCAGAGTTTGATTCTGTTCTGAAGCTTCTGCAGCATCCCTGCCTGTGTCAACCAGCAAAAGCAAATTTAATGAAGAGAAGCTTGATGTATGACTTGGAAGAGGAACAAAAGTATCCCTATCTAGAACTAATTAGAATTATGACTCCTGCAATACTTGCTCTGCCCATAGTCCTCAGGGGAAAGAATGATCATAAAATGCACATACAGAGAGGAAGTGTGCACGTGCACATGATGTGCCAGCAATCTTCTATAACTTCTGTTGAAAAATCCATGTATTATAAAAATCCATGTATTAACTGCCAGGCTATGAAACAGAGCAGTCATAAGATTGAAAGGAGCATGTAGTCAGCAATATGCACAGCTGCTCCTGTCTGTAAATACAGCTCCAAAAATTGGGCAAAAGATCCAGCTATAGTAGATTTGTTTGTGGAAATTTTTGGAACACTGTTCCAAACCAGATGTAGTTTGAACCCAACAAGTCAAGACACTGTCATCGTTTCTGCAGTGAAAGGAATTTTCAGCAAAGAATTAGAAACAATGCACTAAGCCAAGGAAATTTTTATTGTAACTCTTGCATGCTTCCAAATGCTGATATCTCCTTATTCGAAGGATTACTATTCCCAAATCTTTTTTTTTTGTCAGAGTGATAGAGGGTTATTTGATTGATTGCTTACAGGCTAATCTTGGGAACTGTAAATAACAGCTTTTTAAAAACAGAGCAGGTCTGTCTTAGAGCCTATGAAAAGCAGTTTAGAAAAATGCTTGTTCTCATTTAAGTATCTCTCTCTGTTTTATACATTGCTTTTTTTTGTGTTTACATGTCTCAAACTAAGTTTTTATTTAGATGAGCAATATATACCTGTCTGAAACAGATTGAGAGCATTTTCCTAATTATTCGATCTGTTCTTACAAGCATATGGAAAAAAAAAATTTCTATACTCCACTATCTATGTTGTTCTGCTAAGAAATTTGATGGAAGTTCAGTAGCTTTGAGTTTTTTCTGCCTGTAGAGCCAATCCCTCATTCATGCACTCTATCTCTGACAGTCTTGACAGTTGTAAACTTCAGAATTTGGCAGCCTTGGCAGACATGTACCGAACTTTGGTGAAAAACTGTGGTTTCCAGTGTCAGTGTGGTTTTTACTCTGATATGCTGCTGACTGTTCAGTGCCATTTGCTATGAGCACTTTTAAAACGTGGCTGGTGAAAAAGATCATGCGCTGGACAAAATAAAGACTCAGACAAGAGTTTCTTCAAACACGAATCCTGAAAACAAATTGTTAATTTTTATGCTGTAAAGAAGATGGTTGGTGTGTTCATGGAACTGGAAGTCCTACTGGAAGAGCTGTTTCTGGAGGAACAGCAGCCTGAAGATAAACAGACTTCCATGGCCATTTAACTTAGCATGGCCGCATCCTATGAGAAGCGGAAGGGTCATCGTTCTCCTACAACAACTTTACTCTAATTTTAGTTCACTTTTCATGCAAACAGAAAGCTATTCATGGAAGTGCTGCTATAAGTAAAGGTGAGCAGGTATAGTGTACAGCCTTTACTAGTGGGGCTGATGGGGAGAAACCAGCATAGAATATTTTATTTTCTGGCAAAAAAATCCTTACAAATAAAGAGATTGAGCAAATGAGTAAATGAGTGAAAGGAGATTGAGTACTTTAAATTCATCTGAATTCTGCCTTCCTGTCTCCCCTTTCCCTCCTCCTCCTTTTATTAGCCAGATACAAAGTACACAAATTGCTTTTCCATGGCAATTTTAGTTGACACAGCATATTTTGCTATGTCAGGGATATCCACACTAAGAAAATATTACAGTAGAAGTGTACTCAGTTTGAGCATTTTAGCTTTCAAGAGACATTTGATGATTCTTTCATTACAATATCAACATAGGTGAGCTTGAACCTCTGTTACTCCGAGAGAAATTAAATAAAAATTTCAGACTTTTTCTACTTCTTGGTATGAAGACATAAACCAGCGAAGATTTGCTCCAAGATAAGCTCAGCATAATTTACTGGGAATTAATCTGCAAAAAATTTCCACCTGACAGCTGCAGAGTGGAAAATCAGTACACTGTCTACAAAGAGCTATTAAGATTTTTCTAAAATTGGATATTTAGGTCATTGTTGCAAAAAGAAAGTTACATTGAATAACAAGATAACCTGACAGAGGACATCAAAACTGCCTAGGTGTGCAGCTTGATATGATAGAAGGATAATTGGACTCACCAGTACTAGAATAAAGAATGTCAGTAGACTTAGTTCAGAAAGATCATAATTAGTACTATACAAATCTCAGTGTATTCATTAGTTGTTATGAGAGACTGATCAAAGTACAGGCGCCTACTGCTGAAATCACCTCCATGAACCTCTGCTTATAGGAGACCTGGAAAACATTCAAAGAATAAATGAAGAGAGATTTGATGCAATTTTAACTTGCTATGACAATCATGCACATAGCAAAAACACTCCTGTCTGAGCTCTGCCTGTGGAAGAAACTTTAATTTGTGTTTTCCACAGTATTAATATAAGATGTTCTGAGACCTTCACTGTAAACTATGTAGAGAAAGTGCCAAAGGTAACCTGAACAGAGTATTTGAATTTTCCCTGTTTCATTCTCAATTTGTTTGGCTTTCAGTTTGAGAAATTTTGGCTGCCTTACTCCTGGAGAAAATGGGAATTAATACCACTCCCTAATTATTCCTGCTAAATGCTTTTACTTCTGGGGAAAATCATACCCTTAGCAATATGATACCTCAAAAATCTACTCTGTAACCTAATATTCCAACCTTACTTGGCCTTTCTTTGGCCATTTTTTGCCTTGTTCTGCTTTTGTATCTTTTGTGGACTTTCTTAGATTCACTCTTTGGTTAAGTGGCACCAAACTCACAGCTAAGGCCAAATTCTCTCGTCCGTCTGAAACTGCCACTTGTCAATTCACAATGCGCCATGCTTCAACTGAGGATGATAATTCTCATCATGAATTGTGTGGTTCAATCAATTACGTTTAAAAGATGTGCAGATTTCTCTTCTAGACTGTTAAGTAATATTACTGAGCTTGTAGTTTCAATTTTACTATATCATTTGTTCAGCATTGCTGGATAGTTTATTTTGCCACTTTTAGCAGATAGTCACCCCTGTTCAATTTTGAATATTTTTTTTGATGTGGGAAGTGGAATAATTAAACTGCTGATATCTGTATTCAGTGGCTCTTTGTCAGCTCTGTTCCTTGTCTTGTGTATAAGATTAGTGCTAATAGAGAAAAAAACATTAAAAACCTGTCTGGAGCACCTACTGCCTCCAAAATAGGGTTTGGTCTCAGCTAACTTCCATGTTAGCACTGTTAGATGTCATCCAAAGAAAGCAGTCCACTAGGACTGCAAAAATTACTATTGAGATGAGTCCAAGAACTGAATGCAAACTAGGAAACGGTAAGGTTCATTTTACACGGGTAGCTATAGATCACACAGGTCATATAGCCCTACATGGCAGGAGGATGAAAGAATGCTGAGTGATTACACTTTACAAGGAAACGCAATCTGGTGCCTCTCATTAACAAGTCACTCCATGCAATGGCATCATAAAGTCTGACTGCCCTTCTTAACATTACTTTGTGTGCAATTGTGTGTACGCAAATAAAATCAGCGTGAATGTACATTTTATGTCTCTGAGGTTATAAATCTATTTGTATGAGATTCTACTATTTTAGTCACATCCTCAAGGGACTAAAAGCAGGTGACTGAATTTCTGACTTGTCTGGCATATCCTTTCTGATCAGCTTTCCCATCTGTACAAAAGGAATGATTTCCATGGTTGAAAAACAGAGCAGGGTACTATAGTAATATGTAGTATTTCTACTTATTAAATGTAATTCTGCATTTCCTAATAGCCTTTCTCATAGGGGTTTTTTTGAAGCATATTGTAACAGATGGTAGCATACACTCTATTACCCAGCCCTGGCCTTTTTCTAATTCAGGTCATGTTTTCCTTAACTGCATTTTCTCTCATTAATAGTCCGGACTTTTAAGACCTGTAGCAGCAGGAATAAGTCACTCCAGTAATACCACTAGGTCAGAATTTATAAGAGCTTTGTTCAAATTATTCATAAATGCCAATAATGACATAGAGTCTCCTTGAATGTAGAAGTGCTTAGATGGAGGTAATGTCTTTTCTGAAATCCCCCATTCACTTGTGAAACCTCCTTTGCAATCATATTTAATCTTTTATTAAACAAAGGAGCCTATGATGTCCTCACCATCCCAATGACCTCAAAAAGCCAAAGTCACACCTACATGCATGCATGCAACACCAGATTATCTGAAACTCCTTAAAGTGAATAGCTCAAACACAATGTGAACCTCCTATCACCCAGTTCCATTAGCTGTTATTTTAGTAAATGTACTTCAAAGTTTTGGGTTCCCTTCCCTTCCCTTCCCTTCCCTTCCCTTCCCTTCCCTTCCCTTCCCTTCCCTT